>JAQQZX010000039.1:3644914-3657043 GCA_030068355.1 Notoglanidium maculatum | reverse complement strand
ATGCCTCTATGTATTTGTGTTTTTAATGGATTGAGTGAATTGTGATACATGTGTTTAACGGTGAGACCAAAGCCAATTTTCATGCTGGCATGACAATAAAGTCTATTCTATTCTATTCTATTCTAAAACTTAATTTTGTCGGATAAATTAAGGACAAAAATAAGGATATCAGAAATTAGAATGATTAATAACGTCCATTTAAGACGATGTTAAACTAATAATTAACAATATTCATCGACTCTTCAAGATAGTTATTGCAGTTGTTTTTATTATCTTGCAGGTTTGCCTTTACTAGCAGCATATCCGTGAAGAGTAGAGATGCTTTCTATGAAATATTCATTCCATTTCTTTAATTTATTAACATTTTCCACAATTCTTATATTTGAATTCAACCTCTGGCTATGTTCACATTATCTAATTAATTAACTGGGCCACATCACAGCATGCCATGTCACGTTTAATACCAAAAAACATGTACTTTTTATCCGTTAATAGTTAATCTGATGGTCACTGTGAAACACGTTAGTTTCTGTTCTTAGCTACATTATAGCAGCTATAAGCATCCATTCCGTCATAAGCCCCTCTTTTTTCCCTCTCTTGAATTCAGCTTGTCATGTTATAGAGAAACCTCCTATCCTGAAGATGTCAGAAAACTGAAAGTTACAGCTTTCTCTCGCTCTCTCTCTCTCTGTACGATAATAAGACAAAAAAACCTAGCTTGTCATTTTTTTTGTTACCAAGAAACCACAAAACACCACTGTCCTAAACATGATGAAAGTTTTACCTCTGATTGTTACAAAGTGCTGACACTGGAGACTCCTTCCATAAATATTAAATAAACATCTCCTTACAGAAAACGTCACCACATCAACGAGCGTCTGCTGTACAATCGAATGAGTTAAAACATCTGCCAGAGCCAGTGTCCTGCAACGAGAAATTAATCAACACTTCCTGACCAGTCAGCATCCAGAATTTAACAGCACTGTGGTACAAGCACTTATAATAAACCTATTAACAACTTCTCCAGCTGAACGATTTAATCAATAATTCTGCTTTTATACTGCCTTCTTGTTAATTATGAGCTAGCAATTTGTAAAACTTTGCTAATTTGATTTCACAAATCTTTTGTATCAGGCACCCATCATTTCAATTTGACCTACCAAGATCCAGTTTCGATTTTAAACACCGAGGTACCTGAATTAATTCCACACTTTGGCACGGAAATCTGAATTGCCATTGACCCACAGGTCTGATATGAAATTGGAATTGACCTCAAACAACTCCACTGAATCATTCTTTCAGTGCGGTACAAGGCCAAGCCAGCGAGGGGGAAAGTGAACGACAGAAAGTCTTTATCAACCTCCGGTTTTGGGGAAAAGAATCGATGGGTGCTTCCTCTGTGGAACTGCAGCTTTGTGGTTCATCTAAGAAAAAAACGCAGCCTCCTTCATCTGCGGCTCTTTGAACGCTTCTTTTTCTTTTTCTTATTGATTTTTATAACACAATGATCAAAGTGGGCATTATAGTAAGTGTCTCATGGAGATGCATTTTAGAGATTCTCATACCTCAGAGAATGGACATCTTTTTAGTCTACTATGTATGCATTTTCTCTATAAAGTTCAGGACAGAAGATCAATGTCTTTCACACACATCACAATTCAGCACTGAGAAAAGAAAGAGTTGAAAAGCCTTCAGACCTTTCAGTCTCATGGCCCAGGTGAGGAAAAAAAGCCTCTCTTTCTTCTCACTGTATTATTCCTGGATGTAGCATCATACTTTTTCACAATTGTCCTGTTTTATTTGGCTTAACAACACCCGATGTTTGCAATTCACTCATTCCAATATACTCATTTAAAAAGCATAGGTAAATAGACTTGTGCACTCATGGACCTGCTGCTATTCTGCGCTTTTTTTAACAGAACGAATGTCTCTTCTTTAGCTGCTAAGGTCAGCGTGTGTTCATTGAGGGGAAAAACACAGTGGACTGAAACTGTAGCATGCAGGTGCGGATCACTTCATTACTATCCTCGTATTCTCTGTGTAATTATTTAATCTCCCATAGGAAACGAGATTCTTGTAGCTGCTCAGTGCTTACTGAGCCTTAAGCCTCTGCACACAGAGCTTGGCCTTATGGGAGATCTGAGGAGACTCAAATGTGGCATGCACCATGTCTTTAGAAACTCTGTTTCAGGATAAAATAAGAAATAAAACACTGTATATTGATACAAGGGCAGGTTTGGTGAAGCGGTGCTACTGTTACCACCTTGAAGTGGTTTTAATATTTTTTTCCACATCCACAAGTATTTTTATTCCTATTCTTACACAGCAATGTGTTACAAATACAATTGTTATATATTAAAGAAAGACGTCATGTTTTTATCTATTGCTAGATTAAATTATAAAATAGCTTATGCTTCAAATGGAACTCGTGAGCTCATGATTACGACATGGGAAGTCATGTACATGAAATGATTAGTGTTCAAGTAGTACATTGTCATGGGAACACTGCTCCTAGGCAACGGAAAACATGGACGCTTATCGACATCCAGAAGCCACCGAGGCTAACAATTTAGCATGCAAAGGCAAATTGAAACGACGAGGCTGTTGGGAATATCAAAGTTTTCCTCAGAAATATTATTAAATGACGAAGAAAACTCTATAGAACTAAAATTACAATATATATTAACTTACAATCCATCAAAAAAATCCAGTTCTGTTACTGAGAAACCATAAAGCGCAATCTCCTCTGTCGGTGTCAGAAAAAAATTAAATTACGCCTCTGACTGTTGGAATGTTCTGTATTTGAGGGAATAGCATTGGACAAAGAACAGCTAGTCAAAAATAAATATAGGAAAATCTATAATCAGTTCAAAAACAGGTACGAGTCAAAAAAAAAAAATCCCCAAACAAACATGGAAACAGTAGATGAAGAAGAATAAAGCAAAACAAAATCACAAAAAATAATGTAATAAAAAAAACACACAATAAGATTTTGCAATGAGACAAAAAAACATTATAGGCTATAAACATACAATGTAACTAGGAGATAAACACAGAACAGGCGCACACAGTTAGATAACAAACGGATGGTAGAATCAAGCAGAGACAGGACTAAAACTAAGATAGGGTACATGGCAAAACAAACAAAGGTGCATGAAGGTTTGCACTTAGAGGGCCAATTTGTGACCAACAAATTCACCATAGAAACAATTATGTCACACCGTTCACCATCACACTTTACAAGCCCCAGTAAATGAGCTGTTACCATAGAAACGATAGGGCATTAGAATAAATGCGTTAATATAAACCTGCACTATTGTCAGAGCTGCGGTTATAGAAAATTAATCAACACCATCAGACAGAAATGTCATGGAAAGTAAAAATAAATGCACACCTGAAGAGAAAGTCAGTTCCAGAATTTAGCAGAATAAAACAAACATCAATCATTCCTGAGATTTTCAATAAAAGCAGCGCTTGATGATTTTAAAACTGTATTCAGAACACCAGTTAGTTGGCCAGCGCTAATCCATTAAAAGCTTTAAAAAAGCTTGCAAAATGAAATTGATTGCAGAAATGGATTCTAACTGAAAGAAAATGCAGGCGGTTTATCAATCATCATCATCTGTCTATAAGATATTTGGTAAGAATTTTAATAATCTTTGGCTTGGATAAGGAATGATATAAACTCTCTCTCTCTCACACACACACACACACACACACACACACACTCCACAAAGCTGTCTAAACTTATAACTTATGAAGTAAATAATAGTCGTATATACTTATACCTATTTACACCAACATGTGGATGAATTCTTGAATCTGATTGGTCAGAATTGTTTAGTGCTTGGTCTAATACGTTCTACACTAACAGCTCATACACAGGGACATGTACATTTACAGTGGATGCTTCCATAATAAACAGATGTAAACATATGTGGTGTTGTTTAACAAAGAAAAACATATAATCATTGCAAAGAAACCACTTCCGGGTGATAACGGCACTCCGCTTCGTGTTGGCACATATCACACCACCCCGGGGCGGGTTAGAAATACGAATGCACGATCAGGAGTGACAGACAGAGAACAATCTGTCTTTTAAATCATTGATAAGTAGGGAGTATGCAAGTAAGGAATGTACACTCAAGGGACTGATGCATGATTTATTTGCTAAATAAAAATCGCCTTTATTGTTGTTTTGGATGTACACATTTGTACAGTATGATGAATTCTGATGAACGCTTTGAGGAGTCCAGGGTAAAAGTGCTTTGCTGAAGGGCTGTACACCACCACCACCACAACTCTCAACCTTCTGATCAATAACCCACAACCCCAAACAGCACAGAGGCTCATACGACTGGACAAGTGTAAATCTATATGATGAAATAAAACTATTTATAAAATGCCATGCAAAATTCCCTCTAATAAATGATATATTTAGTTTCAGAATATTTATATTTTTAACTGTAGAAATTTCAAAGTGTAAAGACAGTTATAAAACTTTATTTGTACGTATAAACTATGAGCGAATATAAATATATTTATTTCTGCTAATAGTTTTAAAGAAAATTTGTAATGTTTTAAATTACAAAAACCAGTAACAGGTAAAAATAGCTTTTTAAAACTGTAGAAATAGTTTTTTTTAACTTTGGTAATTAAACTACAAATATTTTAGAGTATTTTTAGAGTATTAAAATATAATAATAATAATAATAATAATAATAATAATAATAATAAATTTTTTTTTTAAAAACAGCATCTAAAATATGGGTACAGACTCTAGAAAATGTTTTGTATATGAAACTTTTGGAATAAAATTTTTTATTTATAATTAGCAACAAATTTGCTAATTAATGTGAATGTACAGTATCCTCTAGTATAACAATTAAAATAATAGAATTGACTAGAATTAATAGAATTAAACCCTGCAGCTGTTCTCAGAACCAGTGGCGGTGTGCGCATCGATCGACCTTTGCTTCTGGTTATTATAAAACATGAATCAGAAAAGGGATGTCAGAGTGGCCCTGTTTCTCTCTGAGAGAACGACGCAAGGCAGAAAAAGAGAGAGAGAGAGAGAGAGAGAGAGAGAGATGGCAGGTCTCTGGGCCACGACTGTGTTACATGACAGAAAAGATCACTGACTCGCAAGAACAAAGCCCAAGTTGGATGTACACAGTGTAGCAGCTCAGGGAAGCAGATTCTCTCTCTCTCTCTCTCTCTCTCTCTCTCTCTCTCTCTCTCTATCCCTCATGTCCTTGTGATCTTCTATAATAGACTATTTTTTCGAGTACAGACCTACATGCCATTCAGAAGGGATGAAAGCTGACGCTGACGAGATCATATCTGAAAAAAAAAAGTCCTGTCTCTGAATTTCTGCTGATTTCAACAATCATCAAAAACATTACACACACCTCATTAAGCGCCACATCCGGGAGCCCGACTGCAGAGAAAAAAATCCCGAGCGCTTGCAATTATTTCAGCTTGAGGTGATTTGCGATGAGAGGAAGTGTGTGAGGTATAAAATGGCTCTGAAGCGAAGGGGAGATGTGTGAGAGAGATTTTTATTAAAGACTTGGTGAGACGAGCTTTACCGGACCTGACATGCACTGCACTGCATTTATCATGGAACTCTTTCTGAAAGACTTTTAGTGCTTGGAAATGTGCCTGGATGCCTGGAGGCCCGCTAGCATGAAGAGCATGAAGACCATGAGGAGCATGAGGAGTGGACATTTCTATATCATGTCAATGACTTGAGCTCTAAAAGACACCTCCTGCTGCATAGCCCTGTGCATCCTGAAAGCGAAAAAAGCCCCAACGTGCTATCTTTTATATTTTTATGTTTTTTCCATCGTTTCACTGTCATAAAAGAGGCAAGGCTGGAAATGGTGATACATATGACCTTAAACTTGTATTACATTTTGAGATTAGCTCATCCACTTTTTGGATCTTATTTGCCTCAGTTAGGAAGGAAGTATAGCAATTATCTTTACTTTTTTTTCTTTATTCGGACATTAGCTTCTCTTTATACAGTTTGTCTCAGTGTACATTTCTCTCACAATTCATCTCTAAATCCGTGAAATTCCTGCCAGCGTCCTTTGTTCCGTAATGCCAGAGAAGTCGTGATTTGATTTTATGGGTGAATCGACAATTGCAGATTGGATTTAGCACTTGTAAATCTTAAAAATGACACTTTTGAATTTGTTTTTCATGCATTTAGCCATCCAAAAACCCACCTAAGCCAATAATCTCATTCATGATACGGTTTCTTTGCTGACAGATTGCTCTTAAATGAGTAACAGGGCTGAAAATAATAGTTTTTGTTTTTTAAATTAATATTTTACCTTCAGTCTATAATTTTTGTAACAGGGCCATGCTTTCAAATTACTGACCTCATCAGTAGATATCACAATATTTCTGAAAATAAAGAAAATGAATGAGAAAAGTATTTTTCTTTTCAGGAAAGTTGAATGATGCAACATCCTGTTGAACATGTTGTGTGGTCAAATAATGAAACACATTAACGCTGTATTGTGTTGTCAGATATACACTAATTATCATCATTCTGTTCAAATGCTGTGATGCTCAAATGCTCTCTCTCTCTGTGAGCTTTAATCCAGTGTTTTTCTTCTTTAGTTACAAGGTTAATTTAAGTAAAATCTTTTCCATTAAAGCATGTTCAGATATGCATAAGTTTACTTCAATTAGCAGCAACTCGATATTTATTACTGACCAAACTAGGTCAGTAGGCCATGGGTTAACAAGTGACAAGTCATCCATCCATCCATCCATTATCTATACTGCTTATCCGTTAAGGGTTGAGGCGGGGTTACACCCTGGGTATGTCACCAATATATCACAGGGCTAATACAGAGTAATAATTAATATTATCACTCAATGATTAATCCTGAGCCTGTGTGTACAGGTAGGCTTTAAGATGGGATTTGAAGACTGACCTGGAGGTGGCGTGTCATAGCTGTCAGGTAAAGTTAAATATAATTTCTGTTGTAACCAGTGTTGCGCTAAAGAGAACTTTCAAAATTGCACATCATCAAATCTGGCTCAGATGCTTGCTGATCCAGACTGAGTTTTTGGATGCCTGTTGTACTTAGGATGGAGTTAAAAATGGTGGTTCAACTCTTGGATCATCATCATCCTGGAAACTCCTTCCAGATGTTGCTGTAGATGCTTTGATGGATAGTGCACAGTCTCAGTTCCATGATCAACAGTTTCAGCTGAGATGCTTTTTAAGCAAACGATACAATTATCATCTGTTGTACAGCATGTTTGTATATTCGTATGTATGTTTGCAGGATTATGATGCTGTCAGGCAGCACAGACGGTTGCAGGTACAGCTAAAAAGCAAAGCTGATGTAAGTATACACAGGCAGTGGTCAGGTGATGAACAAATGGCCAAAACAAGGCAAAAACAGATTCAGAAACCAGGAGACAAACAAAGAGCATAACTAGAAGACCAATCATAAACAATAAGGCTTGGACTGTCAGGAGACGAGGCTACACTGAGCAGTGTGTATGTGTGCTTTATATAGGGAGTGTGTGTGATAGAGTTCAGGTGTGCTTGAGTGGCAGCCATGTTTGTAGGCTGCAATGTCTCCTGGGAGTTGTGGTTGGACATCAATTCCACTTGCGTATACCTTTTGAATATTTTTGACTGTCTATGGCCAGACAGAATAAAAAGAAAGCTAAAATATTTTATTTTTAAGTTCTTTCATTTTTATACATATTATGATTGTTTTAATCTTTGTCTAATAAAACAAATCTTTTATGTAGAAATGATGAGAGGCACAAAAGAAAAAGTTCTATATAAATAAAGATTATTATTAATGTTAACTATTAATATCTTAAGAACAATCCTTAAAGGTTGCAATATGATACACAGATGTATGATTTTGCACATTTATTTCACAGATTTCCTTCTTTTTGTCATTAACTGGGTGGCCTAAAAAGCACTGTAGCTGGAGATGTAATTTGTAGCCAGTGTATGAAATGTGAAGATAACTGAAATGTGGTTCGGCGTATTCTTTGCGGGTGATCTAATTGATCACATTATCAATGTTAGCTAGATACAGTAGCGATCAAAATTAGAGAGCAAATGATATTTTCCTAAATTGGAGTCACTGCTTATACCAAGTTAAAGTTATCCTAACATGAATTGAAGGGATGAAGTGCATTTCATAATTTAGAAATATTCCATGTCACAATATAAAAACACTTAATGAGAAATTTGAAAAAGAACTGTGATCAAAATTAGAGAACACTTTAGAATACTTCACAGTTATTGGTGCTAACGTCAGACTTGGTGCTAATTTCCTTTATTATCTAACAAACCTTATTTATCTGGCAACACTCAGTCATTTTCAGCCAAGCCGCTCCAAGGTGACCGAAACCCTTCGACAGCAGGTTGTTCAGATGAAGGCCCGATGGAATGGCTCTTTCAGCCATATTTATAAATATGCAATGATAAATATGCATATAAATATGCAATATTTAAGGATTGTTCAGCCATTGCGAGTGAAGTCGGTTGTTCCAAGAGCGTGATTTCTAGAATATTTAAACTTTACAATGACACTAATTCAATCATGTCCCCCAAAATGCTCCACTTGTCCAGACAAATGCATGAGAGAACGGGACGATACAGAGACTCGATGGGGAATAGATTCAACACTGCAGCTGGAATTGCTCGCTGAACACGGCAAGATTCTGTCTCCTCAGTGTCTCACTGTCTCAGAGAATTTGGACTGAAAGCCTGCTCCACATTGAACAAGCCTCTCGTCAGTAGAAAGAATCAAAAATCTAGACTAACCTTTGCTGCGGAGCATGTTGTGTGGACGGAGGAGAATGGTCCAAAGTTCACTTTAGTGATGAGGGGAAGTTTGATTTAGGGAAATAATAAATGGGAAACATTATGTTCAGTGTCAAACTGGAGAAAGACTGAACCTAGAGTGAGTGAAGAATTTGGAGGAGGAAGCTTGATGGTTTGATGGAGCTTGATGAAGCAGCAGGAGTTGGAGCTCTTATGAAGCTACATGGCAAAGTGAATGCTAATGTTTATCAGAACCTCCCTCGGCAACACGTGGTTCCATCCCTGCAAGCATCTCCCAATTAGCCTGCAATTTTTATGCAAGACAATGCCCCTCATCACACTGGAGAAGGGGTAAAGAAAACCCCTTGAAAACCATTCTAGTAGAGCAGTGGTATACCCACAGCTAATATTCCTTCAATTTTTGAGCGATGAAGGTTGCCAACATTTGAGAAAAAAGAAATCTTTATGAAAAGAAAAGAACTATTTATGAATTGTTCTCTAATTTTGATCTCCACTGTAGAGTGAAATAAAGCTAGCTAACATTATTCCTGACAGATTGTTGGACAGCACTGAAATATATACTGCCACCTACTGGACGTGCTTCAACAATACGTAATCAATCAGTAAGACAGAAAGTCTTTCCTTGGATGGACTGCTCTGGTGGTCTGACAGAGAAAAAGAAAAGAAAAGAAAGGAATAAACAAGAAGGCCGGTGGCCAGAGAGGCCATGACTGTGGGGGATATTGGTTTCTGCACTCCTAACAAGGCGAGAGAAGAGCGATGAGAGCGGGTTCATCAGGTCAGTGCTGCATCTTTCTTTCTTGCTCTTACATACACAGAATTTCTCTTTTTCCCTCCCTGTCTATCTCTGCAAACACATAATATACAGACAGAGAAGTAGAGAAGGTGCATGATGACCGAGGAGACTAGAGGTCTAGAGAGAACAGAATACAATTCCTCCTTCTCTGCATGATAGAAATAAGGACGAGAGAAAGTGAGGCAGACAAAAAACACTGATAAAGAAAGAGATCTTGACAGGAAGAGCAGAAGCCTTGCAATTGTTTTCGTCCCCTTTGTATGACCCAAAGTTCATCTCCAGCAGCGAGTGTGTATAGAGGCGCACAGCCAGCGGCCGAGCGTGTAGCGCTTCCTGGCAAATGAGACCCATCAGAGGCTTGTTCCACTTTGTAAACACTCGCAAACAAAAGAGCGCACGCTGCTGGATGGAAACGCACCTGAATGTGCCACCAATGTGCCTGAATGTCATTTCTAACCAGCTCTTAAACATGAACCAAACAGCCTTTGTGTTCAACGCGCCTGCCGTTTATTGACTTTATGCCCCCCCATCCTCCCGCTGCGTTTCGGCAGAGTGCAATAATTCCGCAGATCATTTGCGCTGATTGATGGTAAGTACATTCCGACTTGATGAATGAATATCAACGGCTGCCTATCTCTGACCCAGATCCTGGGTTATAACTCACGTCGGAGACCATGCATCACAGGCAAATTGAAAGGTCACAAGTTTATTGGAATCTGTCAGCAGGTTGAGATTGATAAGAATAATACTTGCTTAATTCTGTCAGTACTTTGCAAAAACTCAGAATATATAAATCTTTCTGGCTCTCCCGAGCCCAAAGCGTGACGGTTTGTCAGCACCGGCTTCTTCTGGGCTGCACTCTGGCTAAAGAAAAGGCATTAGTGCGTGTGAAAACGCGGTTAGGGTGATGTATGATGTATGAGCCTCGGAGATGACTTCTTTCCCAACTTCTTCACCTTTTCACCTTGAATACTCTGTGCTCATGAGCTCCACCAAATAACTGCTGACTAGTCTTTTTTTCTATCATGCTATCTAGTGATGCGGAGGTCAAGTCCAGGTCAACGTTAGGTCCTTTTAGGGCATTTTTACACCCGTTAGACTCTTTGCTGTCTCTGGATCAGAGTGAAACTGATACTTATGGTTATTTGGTTCAAAGAAGATTGGGTGGAGCTATCAGAGAGTGCAGTGCAGTACTCATCTTCCTCATATGGAGGTTCTGCTGCAGTGATACTCACCATATGATTACTCATCATTATACCAAAGTACTGCTGAATCCTGGATTCTGATCGGTCAGAAGATGTAATTAGTTTTCTATAACAGTAGCTCTGCATGCACTGTATAAACAGGTTATTATTAACCTGCTGTGCACGTTCTAATATGTTATCGTTTCTATAGTAACAACTTGTTACGTTGTGGAAACCAGTGCCAGTCAACCTATTACGATGTCTTCTCAGTAATAATACAAGCAGTGTTTTATTTGTGTTTTTTGTCTTATTAGCTTCAAGAAAGAGAGTGAGGAAACAACTTTTATAGCTGCAATAGCGTAGCAAATATGAACTAGTTTCAGAGACATAAAGGTAACTATAATTGGCTAAAAATTATGATTTCTTTCTTTAATAAATAAACAGTTCAGGTTAGTAACACTTCATCACTGATTATTTTCCTAAAACAGCACATTCCTGGGTATTTAATTCCTTAACTATGTATCAACTTCTCAACATTAGTGTTTTTAGTGATTTAAGACATTTTCACCGCTCACAGTGTGCGTTATAAAGTATTTACTACATCGTCTATCATCTGAAATGGATCTTTTGGCTGTTAGAGCCATAATGAGTGACTAGCACACAACCTGTACCTCATTATACACTCGTACAACCTAACGAGTACACACTCAATACACAGTGTCAATAAGAGTCATAGGTTTTGTCAGTGAAGGCTGCTTTTGGGTAGAATATTGCTTTATCGAACATATTTAATACAGAATACATATATGGGGAAAAATATTTCATTTCAAGATATGTCATTCATAAACGTGTGAATTAAATCAACACTGAGCCGAGCGAACGTGATTACTGATATAGGGGCTGTTAACACAGAAAAAAAATAATAAATTGAATAAATAACATGATGCTTGTTGTTCTTCGCTGATATTTTGTGCATTAATACATGTATTGTGATTGGAGCTAATCCTTAAGCTTTCACACATATTCGATATATATTAACATAAACGTATTTAAGAAAGTATTGTAGAGGTTGGGAATGATTTTAATTACCGAGCTATTCGGTATCCAACAAAACACACCCACACATATAGAACAAAACATATTGTGTGCAGAGTTTTAGAAAAAAACAAACAAAAACCTCATTATGCTTGTAAGCTCCAGGTTTACTATACTATATTATACTATACTATGCTATGCTATGCTATGCTATGCTATGCTATGCTGTACTATACTATACTATACTATACTAACTTTGTTTGTGCAGAACT
>JAQQZX010000039.1:3630821-3638728 GCA_030068355.1 Notoglanidium maculatum | reverse complement strand
AGATCCACCACCCTGATCAGGGTAAAGTCATTACTGAAGATGATTTGCGGTGTTAATTTAAAGCAGGTTTTGAGTTTGTTGAGCTCTTTGGTAGTAAAGGGCTACTAGTTACGAGTCATGGCCACACTCAGAGTACAAGCGGGATACAGAAAATTCAGATTGTCTGACCTGGATTGTGAGCCGCCTTAACGGAGAGTACCAACGTCTGTACAATCACGGCTCTCCAAGCAGAAAAGCAGCTGCTGCTTGAAACCTGGGACATACAACTCACTCATGCACTGATTTTTAGCAATAAAATACAATGAAAATGAATTCCCATACCAGGAGTTGATCCCAGGCCACCTGGGTGAAAGCAGGAATCCTAACTGCTAGACCACATGAGAGCACTGAAAAGCTAGACCCTTTCTTTAAGAAAGAAAGAAAGAGAGGAGGAAAATAAAGAGAGTGATAAAAGAAGGAATGATAAAAAGAGGTTGTGAATGAAAAAGAAGAAAGGAGGAATGAAAAGAAAATGGCGTGACAGAAGTAGGAAAGACGATATTGGAAGATAGAAAGAAAGTAAGTAAGTAAGAAAGAAAGAAAGAGATTGAATGTTATAAAAAAGATGGAATCATGGAAAAAGAATAGAATTAAAACTGATGTATGAGTGAACAAATGAAGAGTGAAGAAAGAGAAAATAATAAAGAACGAAAGAAAGAAATGAGTAAAATTAAATTGAAAGAATAAATGATAAATGCAGTGAAAAATGAAAAAGAAAGGGGGATGAAAAGACAATGGAGTGACAGTAGAATATAAGAAAGAAAGAAAGAAAGAAAGAAATGGAGAGATTGAATACAGAAAAGATTAAATAATGAAAGAAGAAAAGAATTAAATCAAGTATGGGCGAACGAATAAAAAGAAACTAGTGTAAATTACCCATGATTCAAGTTATTTTACAAACGTATCCTTTAAATGATTAAATAATTAAACAAAGTGCAGTGTTGTCTGTACAGACTGTGTGTGTGTGTGTGTGCATGTGTGTGTGTGTGTGTGTGTGCGTGTGTGTGTGTGTGCACTATGCACGGTTGAAAACCAGGAACGCTAACCGCTAGACCATATGGGACCACAGAAGAAATGCCTACCTATGAAGACGTGTCAATCAACCAGAAGCCCTTTTCAGGTGAGTAGAGGGAAGTTTTTGAGTTGTTTGACTCTGAGCTCTGTGGAAGTTAACATGTGGCATTATTCAGTATGTTGAATGGGATAAAAGAGATTTGAGCCAGCAAGGAGTCAAACCTAGACTCTTTTGACATATACACATTAACTGTTGTACCAGTGGCCCAATGCACATCATGATCCTGACTTGTTTCCCTTTCCCGCTGAAGAAGCACTGCAGGTTACAAGGCATACCTGAACTTCGGCCCTGTTCACACCTGGTATTAACATGCGTCCTGGGTGATCAGGTCACAGGTGGACAGTTGAGTGGAGATATGAATGATGTCAAATGCATCCTGAAGACGCATTGATATCCGATCGTGCAGATCACATTCGGAAGCGGAGGAGGTCCTCGGAGGAAACACATGCTAATTTACATAGCAACAACCTCATTTTAAAGAGTCGCAATTAAATATTTAAGCGTGATTTCTTCTTTTTAGACCAAGCACGAGAAGTACATTGCTGCCTCCAATCAGTTCAGTCAATCCAGTCACAGGTAGTCAGTTATCTACATGTGGAAACAAATTACAATGCCAGGTGTGAACTGTACACGTGTGACCTGATCACCCATGATGTATGTTACTGCCACGTGTGAACAGGGCCTTAGAGTACAAGATGGAGGTGGAAAAATCATGCCGTGACCCGGGGTTGCTGCGGCCACAACACAGAGTGCTAACCACTATACAATCATGGCTTACTATACGTCTGGCAGTCTGAGCATGTCATTCTGACAAAAAAGCAGCTGCTGGCTGAAACCTGGGACATGAAACTCAATCAGGTATTGATTTTAGCAGAGGCGATGCTAATGTCAGCTCGCGTGATAAAATGAAGTCAAGTTCTCATACTGACAGTCAAACCCAGACCTCCTGGAATCCTAGCCACTAGACCACATGGGACCACACAAGGGACATGGAAAATCCATGCCGTGACACGGATTTTAACCAGCGCTGCTGCAGCCACACCCTAGAGTACTAACCAAACAGAGATCACGGCTCTTTATTATTCAGGTAGTACAAGAAGTGTTACTCTTCTGGATAGAGAGTGGGATGCATGTGCACACATTTAAACTGGTTAACAGACGTCCACGTCCAGAATGCCGGATAGCATTTTTCCTTTACTGTGTTTTTCTGTACAATATACTGTAAAGCATTTATCACCAATGGGTTCATAACCAATAGGTTAAATGTATTACCAAAAGGTTAATAGGTTGGTGTTTGGTTTATACCCATTCAAGTCATTAAATTTCCACCACTGTAATAAAAAACCCTCACAGACCCGTTTGGATATGATTCATGGACCCCACTTTGAGAACCAATGAGGTAATGCGTCGTTTGACATTCATGATTTTAGACCTAATATTACAACATTAATAAATCAGTTTGGTAAATATATGATTTGAACACAGGACAATGAGACAAAAACAGTATAAGGATTAGATCGTTGCCTAGCCTATACCAATCCAAGTCTATAATTTTTTTTTTACGGATTTAACTTAATCAACTAACACAAATAACCAAGCATCTGAAATTAGGAGGATGTTTGTAGGACAGCAGTTATTAGAATGTATGCACTGTTAGGTAATAATATGCATTATATTGATTATGAACAAATAATATATACAATAATATGCAATATATTGATTATGAACACTGATTAAAGGAATACAATGCTTTGTATAAGCACATTTTATTGTGTACAAGGATTCGCTAGCTTGGATGTGAACATTTTTCCCGTTTTGGCCGACGGCCCTTCTTCTATAAATAGTTTGAGCTGACCATATTCTAATCACAACTACTTTGAGACTGAAGTTTGTGACACTGCATTGGAAAAATGTGAATGTGACTAACATGGTATGTCTGCTTAACAATGCTTGCTATAGCATGTTTTCAACTGCTGATGTTTTTAATTACATTCTCAAATAAAACATTTCCACATCTATGTTATTGATCTGTAATTAGATCTGTAGCTTGTTGTTAAATCACCTAATGAATTGCCTCCTTTTTATGTTACATGATGTAAAATATTATTTAAACCATGATGTGCTTCTGTAATCCATCTCTAACAGGACATAACGTCCTCAATAGGTAAGGGTTCTTTGGTTGTCACACTGCGGGAACCTTAAAAGTTATGTGTTGAACTTGACTAAAACTAGAACTACAACCTCTGAGAAGGAAAAACTAAAGAAAACACTCCCTCAACTTGGAATTCCTAGAAGGAAAGTCCTGTGAATCCATGAATCCAGCAATTAACTTCAAATCAATATGGCCGCCTCACAGCATGAACAGCAAACAAAATAGCACTTCGTTATTTTTAAGTGAGTTATACTGTAGGTAAGTATTAATTCTGTAACACTTACTAAACAGTTCACTGCTTCGAGGAGGAAAATATACATCACTCATCACAGTTAGCTGGCTGGATTCTGGCTAACAAAGAACCGTCCATGTTTTTTTCTGACTTTGTAGATCAAACACATGAAAATGAAGTAATTCTGCGTTCTGACTTTGCGATTTGGAGGTAAGTCAAGCACAGAATCACAACAGAGTGCTATCAGAAAGAGTTTCAAACTAGAACACTTTTAGAAACCCTTAACTATACAAAGAACCCAAATTTTTGGTGGACAGATTCTTGGTAGTAGGAATAAAAATAATGACCATTAATGTGGAGTTTGTACCGCACACTAACACAGTTAATTCGTCCACTTTAAGGAAATAGGAGTCTTTAAAGGGTTCATTAGATAATTAATGGCTCTTTGGTTTCCACATTGTTGTAGGGTTCTACATAGAACCTTTAAGAGTTCCTACATGGGGCAACTAAAGAACCTTTACGCCTTAAATTTTTTTTGTATGTTATATTTTATGTGTAAGGACACATGTGTTACAGGACGTTGTTTTGTGGAAGTGATGCAACAGGAAAAGTAACTATTAATGGATAAAAAATGTATGACTTGTTATTTAATTAAGACTTTTTTTAAGCTAGCAAATTGTTTTGGTATAAAAGGAAGAAAACACTCCAGGCTGTTAAATTCCGCTTCATCACCACAACACATCATTGATTATTTTCCTATAACAGCGTGACGCAGAGTGTTTTCTTCCTTACATAATGTGCTTAGTTTACCCGAACTTATTTAATTATAAAAAACTTTTCTTAATTGGCTCATACAGCCTAAAAGTTCAGTAATTTATTCCTTTCTTTATTACTAAAGAGCTTATTAGCGTCATCGCTATAAATCGCTCTTGATTTTGAGAGCTTTCTGACAATACTGCACCTTTTTTTCTTTGCCATTAAGAATAAAATGCATTTGTCTGCATTACGGGCATGTTTATAAATTTGCCTTAAGGGATTTCATCCAAATTTCTCACATGAGTGCCAGTTAAAAGGCTGCCAGGGAACACCCTAATCACCCAGGAACAAATGAGAGCCGCTTTCAAAGTAGGAATACAGCCAGAGAAAGAAAGAGAGCGTGACAGAATTAGAAAGCAAGAGCGAGAAGTACGTACAGGGTATGAGCTGTGCTGAAAAAAGACAAATAGGACGTGGCCTAAATGGAGGAGAAAATAGGAAGAAGAATATGTAAGAGACTCAATGGGAAAGAATATTGCATTTTTATTCTCTGAACTAAATCTGCAGTCTGGCGTTCTCTGACATAAAGCTTTTAATTGACGAGGGTGTACGTGCCCCAATCCTGAGCTGCCAGCCACCTTCACCTGCGCGCTACAAACTTCCTCTGGATGACAGAGCTCATTTAGCCGAGGTGTTAGATTATGCAGGTGATAAACTGTAAACAGACACCTGCAAACTCCTCCGGAGGTGACAATTACCCCGACCTGGCAGGGAAGTCTCGCAGGTGAGACTCGGAAACAGAAAGCCATCCTCATGATTAAACGCTGTTCTGGAGACGAGAAGGGAAGGATGCGAAGGCAAGTGAGTGTGTGTTCACACAGAGGTGCCCGAGGTGAAGGTATGTAAATGTGGAGTATTTGTATTCATTTATGGCAGGATGTAGATCTAGAGACGAAGCCATGGGTAATTCCAAACAATCCGCACTTTTTCCTTTTATTTACTCTCTGCAAAGGAAAGGATGGCAGCCTCGGGTTCAGCAGCATTAATGTTATAACCACTCATTCATAATTACTCAGCCTCTCCGAGCACAGATACAAATCCAATAGTCCAAACCGCATCGGTTCAACCGATGAGATAAATAATGGCTCGCGATCTGTCAATCATCAGATGCAATAATGAACAGCTTGCGGATAATTACATCATAACATGATGCAAGACGCGCCTTGATTAAATATGCCGTCACCTGAACAGTTTCTTTCCCCAGGCCATAACTCTCAGAAATGAGCAACCTTCCCACCTTCCCACATCCCTCCTGCGAGACCCGTCACAGCGTATTGCTGCATTTAACCACACACACACACACACACACACACACACAGGCTCTATAAACACGTCAACGCAACATCCACTGCACTGTACGGATCATTTAACCGTGAAAATATCGAAAATTTATGCTTTTAATGTTCTACTCATTACTCCTTTTTAACTTTTATTCTTCCTATTTTATATGCTGTATCAACAATCTGTAAAAATTCCAGCATACACTTTATTATCAGTATGATTTTAACTTTCAAGCTAACATTTAATGTTTCTTTTTATCAAGAATCTGCAGATATGAGAAATGTGGATAATAAAATTCAATCCACATTTCTCCTATAAATAATATATATACTATATATCTAACTTTAATCATTGTTTTACATGTTTGGCATCTTCATTTTATTTTCTTTCTCCATTTTTAGGCTTTTATATGATCTTAACTGTGCACAGCACTTTAAAAAAAAAAAAATAAATAAAAATAAATAATAATAATATTAATAATAATAATAAGGATGCAGAAATACTCTTTTGTCTGCAATCAGTAAGATCGTATAACCTATAAATCTAAATTTCATTCAACAATGAACATTTTTTAGCATCATTTGAGATAAAGTAATTTCAGGTCTTCAGACTCAAACTTACCTTTCCCCTCCTCCTACATCACACTCACATCCCTACCTACCCCAATCTGCTCACCTTAGCCATAAGTTTGGTGTTAAAAATCAACCCTGTGCATTGTTTTAACCATTTGTGCAATATTTTAGCATGCGTTAAATCTGCATGTTCTGTTCAAATGTTTCTCCTTCTAAAGTAACGGAAAAACCCCCTGAACATAATCCTAATAAAAGTCCTATATATCAAATTTGCATTTTCTTTATTATCGAGGGTCTTTTTTCCTCTTGCTTTACAAACAAATAGGTTTGTAGCCATCTTTATAAGAGTATATTATGAATTTTAATTAGCATTACTTATTAATTTGGGGAAGACAGACTGTCTGGATGTATGGTTTTAATTTTGTGTTTGCACGTAAAAAAAGGCAGTAAGTAAAAGTTATTATTATTAGGATTATTACAGGAGGAGACAGCTCTTTTTGCTCTGGTATTTAATAATATTTCGTCATATCTCTAGCAGGGCTATTTAGAGACACTGGACTCGCTCTCTGCTTCTTCCTTTCAAGCTGGCGTGATTAAGGAAGCCTTCGGCTGTAATTTCAGGAATAAAACAGCGTTTTAGATATGGCTGATGGTGAAAACAAGAGTAGTGCCGCGGGCGTTTATAAGCTCACAGAGCTTCAGAGATGAGAAAGCTGAATAAACACATGAACTCATTTCTGACCTCACATAGGCATTAAACACTAGTACATCTCTAAATAGGCAGAAACTCAAAGCATGAAAATGCAGCATCATTGGATTAGTGATGGTTGCTGATGGATGATAACGACTGCGCATCGATAAATGTGCGCAGTTTAGCTGTTTGTCCTGAAAATAATTAATATAAAAAAAAATGATGAATTAACTTTAGATGAGAGCTATACTGAGCATTGATTTGCATTCATTATTTTCCGTTCTATACTCAATCTGCGAAAGCAGTGCACGTTAGATTAAAAAACAAGAGAAATTATATTGTTAATTATTTAAATAATTTAACTGTTTTTATGTTCGTCTGGTTGCTCGTTTTCAATCCATTTCTAAATGCGATTTTAATTTTGTTTTTTTAGCAAGACGCAGGATTGATCGAGGCATAATGAATGTGTCCTTATTGATCAGTGCTTGTTTAAGTGGGTAAGTGAAAAATCTGTGTGAAAAGTGTGTGTGTGTGTGTGTGTGTGTATGTGTGTGTATGTATGAGAGAGAAAGAAAGAGATAGAAAGAGAGAAGGCTAAGAATAAATCCATGAGCATGTTTATTCGTCTCACCCTGTGAGAGTGTGTTAGTGAGTGAGTGAATATGTTTGTGTGTGTGTGTATGAGAGAGAGAGAGAGAGAGACAGAAAACAGGCGCTGCATTGCCTCTGGCCTTCCCTTAGGGTCATATGTTATGCTGTTTGACCGCATCATGGCTTTCTCTCCCCGGGTGTGTGTGTATGTTGTTTGTATTAGTGTGTATGTATTTGTGTGTTGGTGCGAGCTGTGGTCGAAAGTCCTGTTAAGATGGAGTCGTCCACGCTGTATTCTCCAGCGCCTGCGTAAATTATTTAGCAGCAGCACACACTGATTCTATCCGATCAATTCTTGCGGTAATAAAGCGCAGAGAGAAATAAAACGGAGCCGAAGCCCTTCGGAAAACATCAGCAGGGGGAAAAAATGATTACACGCAGAGCGATAAAACACACTC
>JAQQZX010000039.1:3613321-3628321 GCA_030068355.1 Notoglanidium maculatum | reverse complement strand
GCTTCACCTTCTCGCATATCAAAACGAAGTGCTGCTGCCGTAATCATAAACACTGTCCTGTTGCTCATCCCAGGACTCTTATGCACAATCTGCTCTTTGTCTTTACTCGTCCAAATCTGTATACTGTAATGATTTACAACACATCATATCCCTTACTGTCTGCTCTGGAACTTAATCTACCTCTGGATTTCTGTAAATGCTTTGCGACAATATGTATTCTTACAGGTTGAATACAAATAAAAATGAATAAATATTGGACTATGGAAATGTTCTCTTTACCCTGAATGCTCAAGCTGCAAGGCTAATGAGCAACTGAAGGATATAGCTTCCAGATTGTATGTCCGAATCATCACACACTTACCTCACCTAAGTTGATGTTCAAGGCATTTTCACTTGCTAGTCTGGGTGGAGCACAATGACACTAACAGTACATGTATCAGTTTGTGATTTAAATATCTATACCTGTCTCTGTTCATTTAAAGCACATTGTGGGTGTGGCCTAAACTGGAAGGAAGATTTGGACCCTACCATTTTGCACCAGAAAACACTGGAAAACCCCCAAGTTGAAGAAATGTCATATGGTTCTTTTGTCAATAAATATGAACAAGGATGAATGGGTTAATGTACACTGTACACTGCACTGTAGCCTTAAAACCAGTCTGCAGCTTATTCCGTGCTGCTGCTGTGCTGCACTTCTGCATCATCCTCTGGTCTTCAGGCTTCCAGCACTCCTCCCTGAGTACAACAGGGTCTCGGTATACATAGTGGTTGTACTAAGATCCTCTGAGCTCTGCTTTTACATTGCTGCTAACAGCTCCTGCATTTGGTTACTCAGTGTTCCAATGTAGCAAAGACGCTTCAAGCGAGTCATGTTTCTCCCCAAGCAATACAGTGAAGAAGCTTACGTTTTCTTTCCTGCAGTCTCCACAGCTAGGTGTCTGCTGCTTTCTTCACCCAGCATAGCATCAGAGGTAGGTCATGACAAGTCAGCAGTATTTTAATAGCCTGCAAAGTGTTCCTCACTTGTTTCCATGGGCATTAAGGGCAAGGTTCTGTAAGTACTCATCAACAATGCTCATGTCCTTAACCCTACTCCACTGAGGCCTGGCAAAACAAATAGCTTGCCCTCCTGCCCTGAAATGAGTTTGGGAAAGTTGACAAAGTTCAATAATTCATAATGAATTGTGGATTTCTGGATGTGTTAAGGTTGAAAGATTAGCTTGTGCTACATGCCAACTCATATAATAGGTCCGTTTGAATGACTACTGCACTAATAATATAAATGTATTAAATATCTAATGAGCCTGTCCTTCAATCTAATACTTTATCTTCCTGAATGAGAAAGAACATGAGTGTGAAGTAGCTTGGACTTTTTATTTAGGACTTGTGAAAGAAGAAACCAAGAAAATAGAAATACTCCACTAGATAGAAAGAAAGAAAAGTGTCCTGGTGGTCTGAAATGAGAGAACGATGGAATGGTAGAGGGAATAGTAGAACGAAACAGGGCAAACATCGCTCACCATGGTTTATTAACTACATTTTGTGGTAAAGGAGATATTGAGTACATTTCCTTTTTGGCTGAAGAACTTCTGAAGAACATGGCTAAAGATCCTCAGAGGTGTTTGCTTTGTAGCGCAACAACCCAGTATTTATCACTGTAATGTCTGTCTCTATTGATTGCTGCTTGTCCTCGACACACTAAAGCAACATGAAAATTCACACCACTAGGTGCTTTAAATAATTCAGCTCATCGCAAAACATCTGTTATGCTCAATAACACCTCAGCATTGCCAATACAAGCAATTTTGTATAGTCTGTCACTGTGTTGAACACGGCACCTCAGCGCTCAGAAAGAATGCAGATTCAGAAAACAAAATAAAGGGAAAAAGGATGGAGGGATAGGCACATAAAAAGATGAAGCCTGGAGGGACGGTGTGTGAGTGTGGCGGAGAGCAGCCAAGATGGATGAGACACAGGTCATGGAAGAGTGAATCCCAACATAGCATCAGGATTATAGATTCATAAGAATACATTAAAGTCAACATTTCATTCATTTGAAAAGTTTCAGATCAGGGAGGTTGGTGGGGTTAACAGGCATACATTTTCATGCGACTGGATTCATTTGAAATCTAATCAAATTGATTTATTATTTTTAAAAGCATACTTTCACTGATTTTGGATATTATTTTCAGCTGGTAGTCTTCACTGAGTCCTGTTAATGATTTGAACTATTTTTCTTTAGTTTATACAGTATTTGTTTCTGTGATATGATAACCAGATTAAAGCCAGCTGTACAATTTGTAAAATAATTTTTTAGTCATGATTTAAGACTGTAGAATGTGTTCTGAAAGTGACAGAATTTTTGAATTAATAAACGCTACATGATATTTTTTCTTCCACGATTGTTACCATGTCAGATTATGCGATCATATGGGTATAAATTCTTGCTGTAGCTTCGTCAGGGAGTCTGGCAACACTACAAGTTTGACCCGGACCAATAATCGTTCACGTCCTTGCTTGTTGCCGGGGAGGAGGTTCAAGGAATTGTCATTCATGGTTACAGAAAGAATGACAAGAGACACGTCGTAGGAGTCGTCAAACTAGCAAGACGATACAAAAAATTCCGACATGCTAGACTTTTCTCTATGGAGCGTCCCAGATGCCACACAGCTGCGCTTGGATCATGACACACTACAATCCTGTCAAATTTGGTCTGAATTCGTGTAGTGTGATCTCGGCATAAAAGCCACCAATAGGAGGACAGTACCTACAGAGTGACAGCAAACTCACAGGACAGCTATAAATAATGCAGTGCCGATGGAGAAACGTAAACAGCGGATAGTGCTAATGAATAGAAAATAATCTCCTTATCACCCCAAGCCTGTTTTCTGCACAAGCAAATAAAGCAGCATGTTGTCATTTTCTTAAATCTCACATCTACCATTAATTGTATAATCTGGCATGAAGAACACACATTATCAGACAATCCGTTACAGAATTCAGGTAAGATTTTATTGGGATCCTCTTCTACATTGTGACAAATAATAACCTTAAAACACTGCTGAAATCATTCTGTCTAAACTCAGCTTAACTGAATATGAATGTACTTCTGATGCGAGCAATTTGAATGAACCTTTTGGAAATGTTTCTGTAATCAACATTTAATAGATTAAACATAAAAGAAAGAGAAAAACATTAAAATTCCCGTATGTTCATTCTCTGTTCCTTTCCAGGAGCGATGAAATCGAATATGAATACATTATTCGGAATGAACAGATGCTAAGCAGAAATTCCTACAAAACGCAGGTGCACTACTATTTATTTAAAATATATACTTTCTATTTATTTATTTATGGAGTCCCATAAATGACATGAAGGAGAAAAAGAACATGTACTTTCTCGGATTTAGGTCGTTGTACTTCCGGGTCAGTTCGGCAAACTCGTGACAAGTGCGCTAAATATTCCCTTCAGATTTTTCCCACTTATGTGCCAACTGTGCCGACTCCCAAGCACTGATGTAATATCTTTGTATTTAAGGTTATTCACAAAAAAAAAAAAAAATCTATGAACCTCTTCCTTGGAGCACCATTGTTGTGGTTTCAACGTTGCTGAATTGAAGTCCACTGATCTAAATGGAAAACTCTGCGAGATCTAACGTAACTTTTATAACATTTTATAAAACTTGTCATTTGCCAAACTGATCTGGAAGTACACTGAACTGGATTTCTTTTCAATCATTCATCCTGGTGGTTAAAAATAGGACGTGACGTGATTACATTTTAGGAAATAAAATCAACTAAATTTGTTGGAAATACCTGCAGGAACAGGATTAAAAACCAACACAGACATCTTCAGTTGAGGTCAATTATGAACCGGAGTGATGCAGCGGAGGTCGAGGAAGTGTCCGAGCCAGAATTCACTCATCACGCTGACATTTCTCTATCTGGATGTTTTCCAATATTTAGGCCGTGACCACTTCAGGTTTAAATCCAAACACAAATACAGATACGGATATAAATATGTATAAAGATAGCGGCGTCGTGTTACAATGCCGCTTCCTAGTAAACAATCCCTTTAATTTTTTCCGTCTGATTATGTCGAATTGAGTCGGAGGAGATATTGCAATAAGTCGACGGCGCGGTGCAGCAGAGCTAACGCTGTAAAATTTGCATGAGCAAAACAAAACAAACAAACCTCAAGAGCCACTTTGATTGGTGGCGGAGTAAATATTGGCGACGGAAATTGTCACCCTTCAGAGAAGGAGTTTTACTGATTAATTCGAAAGGATTGCATGCAGACACAGTTTAAAACTAGTTTGTCGGAAAAACAGCAGTTATAAGTGCAATAAATATTAATAGCGCTGTGATTTACCTTATCCTGCACGAGAGCTAGTGGTCAGAGACACCATTTCCTCCAGCGTTTAATTATTTATTATGACCGAAGCATCTCCTCCAATCGCGTGCGTACAGCGTTTCTTTTTCACCGAAGCAACCGGAACAGTTTTGTCTCAGAAGAGAAAAAGTAAAGTGAAAACTTATTCAGCAGAGGCTTCGCCGTTGAAGGATCCGCCGTATGCTTAATTATAACCTGCTGCTGTGGAATATGGAAAGGTGCTGAATACATTTTAAGGTTCACTGAGAAGAGGGAACAACATTTGCATTGCTTTATGCAGGTGCTTTCTTTGACCTGTCAAACTCCAATCATGTTATTGACTTGTAGACTTACCACACTCCTGCTGCTATCCTCCAACCTCAAACAAAATGCCCTCTTCCCATTTTACACCCTTTCTCACTAATAAATAGACTTTTGACTTTTTTTTCCCCCCTCTTTTCTCCTTTTGAGAGCATGCAAATAGGAAATCCTTTTGGCAAGCTGAGAAAATGCTTGGGAAATGAAAAACAAAAAACAAAGGTTTCTTTTACAGACAACACGAAAACCGCCAAAGCTGTATTTTTTTTTCATAATATGGAACATTAACATTACATTATCAGACTTGCGACGTTCATTAAACCAAGAGAAAGCAATTAAACAAAATCAATTTTGGTCTTAAGTTATGGATGTACACTCAAATTTGAGCCCTACAGTATGAAATAGGATATAACTGAACACATTTGAGACCTTTAGAGCAACTGTGGCCTCTGGGTACGCTAAGAATCATCATTTACAGTCTAATTTATAACAGAAAATGATCCCATTTTCCAAAATGGAAAATTCTAAACAGTTTCAGCAGATCTATTATCTCTAATGATCCTAGAGACAAATGGACGGCTGTACTATTGAATTCTACATCTCGATTATTACTTTAACACAATTTAATGTTAAAAAAGGCACTAAGGAAAACAAAACAATCATTAGAAATGAATGAACGGCTGCCTCGGTTCATAATTGTGCACGCGGGGCGATATTAACCGTGCCAGAGAATGAATCTCTAAATGAGTGAAGGACAATTTACTCTTTAACTTCATTGTCCTGGACGTATATATGAACAACAACGCATGTCGGAAGTGACAGAAACCTCAGAAAATCATTAGGAGAGAAAGAGCGACACCTCGGAGATTATACGCCTGCCGTAATCTCAGATTATAGATTATACGGCTGATAAAAGGGAACGTGCATCTTCATAACCTCACCCTCGTTTTTCTTCTTTCCCATTGCCACTTCTTATTAAATTGTGTGAGTGATGAAGTGAATTGAGCCCCATTTGGCTTCATTACCTCACAGTTTCTGAATTATGGGCTTTTCCTGCCCTCGTTAATCGTCAGGTGATAATTAGAGCGTCCTCTAGTGAGCTGCTGCAATCTGCTGCTTCGTTTTTTGTATCAACCTTGTTTTAACTCGCCCTTGTTGACTTTCCCTTTTGACTCAGAAGTGTGTGTGATTGTCATGGCACAAGTGGCCACTTGAAGTACGAGAGGATTAGTATGTGTGTGTGTGTGTGTGTGTGTGTGTGTGTGTGTGTGTGTGTGTGTG
Source organism: Notoglanidium maculatum (assembly GCA_030068355.1). Classification (NCBI taxonomy): domain Eukaryota; kingdom Metazoa; phylum Chordata; class Actinopteri; order Siluriformes; family Auchenoglanididae; genus Notoglanidium; species Notoglanidium maculatum. The sequence continues at coordinate 3,622,351 of JAQQZX010000039.1, read as the reverse complement.
TGTGTGGGTGGTAGGAATTGAGTTTTTTAATCAACTTGAGATGCGTACTGTATAACTCTTTCAAACAATGTAGTTAACTAGCTAACATGCCAATAGCTGGTTTACAATTTATCTTATGCATATGCTAACTATTTACTTATGTAATACCTACTTTTGCCGGTTTCATCACTTTCTCATGAGCTTCACAAGAACATGTGTTGTGAAAACAATTATATTACACATCATGTGTGCTTCCATCAATTGGTTGAATTGAAAGTTACATGTAAAAGTTACATCAATATCTATACAGAGAAAGTTCCTTGTAATCAGCTTACCTTGTAAGCAGATATTTTGTAGTTCACAGCTCTAAGTTGGCAGATTTGTGTTGACTAGAAGTGTCTGAGTGAGTGAGTGAGTGGGTTTTATTTGTTGTTGTATTTTAATAGCATCACAGACAACCCCTTTAAAAGCGTTAAAAGATAAAACAGCGCACATTTAAAACCTAAAAAAGTTAAACAGGATTAGAAAAGCAAGAGGCAGTTAAAATTGAGACTATTGAAACATTTTATATGATATTCATTGTGGGCTCGTGACATTGATATCCATTATTTATAATAAAAAAAATAATTAAGAAAAGTTTTATTAAACATAAGATACTATGGAGAATCCAAAAGTAAAGGCAAAATACATTTATTGGCTTTAACAGAAGCAACTGTGTGCAACTAAACATATCACTTTTCCACATGCAAGTCGTCGCATTTGTTGTAACATTCAACGAGCTTCTGTATTCCTGCAGAGAAGAAGTTTTTTAAGCTGCTTTTTAAGAAGCCAAGTGAGCACTGCTCCCAGATCCGGGCTGTAAGGAGGACGTGGAAAACGTTCGAACCCAAGCTGTTGGACCATCTCTACTGCCGCTGCTGCTGTATGAGGACGTGCACGGTCACAGTGCAGAAGACTGTTTCGGACAGCGTTCCTCTTCTTATGCTGCAGGTTTAAGTTCATTTCGCAGTAATGCACAGTAACTTGCACTGCTCACTGTTTGCCCATGCACTTAGAAATGCGCCCGAATAAGCCCCTTCATGCCCCAAAAGAACATAATGGTCAACTCTTGCGCACCAGTGCACGTTGGTCTACAATGGTGCGATCTCACAATGGACTGTCCATGTTTCTACCCTCGTGGCTGCACTCTGCGTAGTCGAACTATCCAACATGCAATATGCGAGAAAATATGTTTCGTAGCTTGTCTTTGTTCCAGTTATCGCATAATTTTAAAATTGCCTTTAGTTTTTGATTCTCCCTCATATATGTTATATGAATATTTCTTTCTTTCTTTGTAGGATACTCGGTAGGTTATATTTTTTGTTTATATATATACATATATATTTGCTTTTCTTTGCTAATTGCTAAGTAAACTAGGTGTTGGTCGTGTAACAAAAAAAAAAAAAATCACAACTTTTAGCCAGATTGCTAATTTGCATGCTAACTAGCTAGAAAAGTAAAGAGCAAAAATGTGTATGTGTCCGAAGATGGAGTTTTTGGTAAACTAAAAACCCCCATTATGCATGTAGCAAATCAAAAATTGTCTACTTAGTGTATTAAACTTTATTGTTTTGCTAACTAGCCTGGAATGAGAAGTAGCGAAGCTCATATAAGCAGTTTGATTCACCATTCTTTTTGGAAATTTTCATCAGATCATAATGCCTTCTGGGTCGGTTCTGCTCCTGAGGTGTACTCTGATGTTGAGTCGATCCCTCTGTGCTCCAGGAACTCATCAAACACACTTCACTAGCGATGATAAACTATAGAAATGTCCCGTAAGATGGCGGTGGGGGAATCCACCAAGGGGAAATGATGAGGGTGAGTCGATGAATGCTGTGTTAAAATCAATACTGGAGCATGGCCCAGACTCTGATTTCCAGAAGTGTTGTCACACAACAATCACGGTTATACAGTGGTGGGGGACGGTGGTGGTCTTCATCATGGTTAAACTCATCATATTGCTGTCTTTATGGTTCTCTGGAGACTCGATATCACGCGCCTGTGCAGTTTGTGGTACGTATAATTCGTCTTCAGTAGATTATTACCACCTGATTAAAAGTTTTGGACCGTTAACCTCCAGTGAGTCAGTTTGTGAGAAGTTTTGGTTGCAGTTTGCAGACTAAAGAAGGTGTGACTTTGTTCATTTATTTCTAAATCCAGATTAAGAAATGAGCAGCTCTGAGTGGCGTGAAGGTTTCTGAGTCCATTTTGTGTGCTCGGATTTACCCAGTAGTGGCTGAATTCTGGAAATCTGACAAAAATTACAATCATGTTTTCACCTAAATTGAGTTTTTCCACCAGTACTATATGTTAACATAATCTTTCAGCAACATGATGTGGAAAATTATTAATTTACACTAATTACTAACCTTGAGATAACTCTCTGCCTGCAAAGAGCATGTTGTATAAAAAGTGAGCAACAAACACGCAGTAAAAACAGTCAGTCACATAAGAATGACTAAAGATTAGCTAGCTGAGTGTGAATTCCTCATACAATAAAGGCTTTGAGTAAGAACTACGTGCAGTAGCGAAAAAGACATAGAGTCCAGGTCAGACGTTTACATACATGGACATGAATTTCATGGTGATATTGGGCTTTAAAAGAAATCTTTGAACTGTCCTTTTCCTGGAGAAGATTGATTGTACAACATGCATTTTGTGATTGAAAAAAGCAAGAATTTGGTTCTTTGGAGTACAAGAATCTGAGTTTTAATTTATTTTGGGTTTTCAGAAATCAAAACAGGGTGAAAATTCTACATACAGTTTCAGAAATATACATTCACCTGCTTGGATTATTAATTCAGTGGTGCTGGAAGTTCCAAGAAGTCTTTTAACTTAACTTCCTGTTAGTGATCATGACTGACTACAGCTGGTAGCTTCTCTGTGCACAACATAAAAAAGGGTTTGTTAGACAGCACTCATTAGATTGACCAACTCACAGTACAATGGAAAAGTCCAAGGAGCTCAGTGCAGATCTGAAAAAAAGAAGATTGTAGATTTACCCAACTCAGGAATGTCTCTTGGAGTCATTTGAAAACAACTGCAGATTCTAAAATCATCAGTCCTCAATTGTATGTAAGTACAAGTTATTGGAGGTGTAGCCACTTTGCTGGAAAAAGACCCAAACTGACACCATCAGCTGAGAGGAAATTGGTTCGTATGGTCAGGAACAACCCAGGAACCATCGAGGCACAGCCCTGCCATGAACTGGAAGCTGCTGGAACACCGTCTACAGTCACGAGAGGTTTACATCTCCATGGACTGAGAGGCTGCAGTCCAAGAAAGAAGCTCCTGCTCCAAAATCCACACCTTCAAGCTTGACTGAAGTTTTCAGCTGAGCACACGGACAAAAAAAAACCTTTTGGAGGAAAGTTTTATGGTCAGATGACAAAGATTGAGTTGTTTGGCCACAATGAGCAGAGGAACAGAGGAACCCTGTAGCAGCTGTTCAGCATGGTGGTGGCAGCATCTCACTCTGGGGCTGTTTAACTGCCAGTGGAACTGCTGCACTGCACAAAGTGGATGGAATAATGAAGAACCTCAGAATTCTTCAGCAGAACCTCAAACCATCAGCTTTGACACAACTGCATGTTCCAACAGGACAATGACCCCAAACACACATAAAAGCTGGCTGACATTAAGCTTAAAACAAGTCCTGAACTCAACCCTGTCGAAAATATGTGGACTGTGCTTAAAAGTCGGGTCCGTGCCAGAAAACACACAAATTTAATCCAAGTCTGCCAAGAACGGTGGTCTAATGACCTCATAAAAATATATAAATAAGAAGAAATTTAGCCAAGAGGACAAAAGTGAGCCATGATTAAGAGTAAATCTGCTCCGTTATGGAATTTATAGGGTTAAACAAACTTGTACAATATACTTCACTTAAAAAAGTGTAATAACTAAAACACTTTAAACGAGGCCAAGCTAGAATATTTCCCAAGAGGCTGTGTTTTTCCGGTGCCTGACGGGGATCAGAGAGCTTTATGGAACAGGGATATTAGATTACTCTTACAGCGTCTGTTTAGACTCCATGCTGATCGCTGTCAACCATGAATAATCACCTTCTGCCAGACTGCAGGTTCTGTCCATCAGGGGGTCAAACGGCAATACGAGTTGGCAAAAAAGTCTCTGCGGTAACCGGGACACCATTGTGCATCTGTGTGTGTGTGTGTGTGAGTGCGTGAGAGTGAGAGAGAGAGAGAGAGAACAAAAACGTATGTCTTATGTTACAAGATGAATATCGGATTACGAAAGTCATAAAAGTACAACTTTTTTTTGGTTATGTGTAAATCAGTAGAAATAGCAAGAGAAGTTGATTAGTATTGTCTCCAAGTCATGCTGTTACGTAGAGAAATCAACAATGGGGTGAAGCAGAGTTACTGTTACCACCCAAAGTTGATTATTTTCCAGTAACAGCATGTCACAAAGTGTTTTATTCCTGTTATACCACAGCAATATTTCAACAATTCAAGTTTTCCAATTCCAATATAATAAACAACATTTCATACCTTTTATCCATTTAAAGTCATGTTAATGTTGTGGAATGCCTATGAAACAAATTCCTGTTTGGAAATTTACGTTACCGCAACTATAAACAGTCATGCCATATTTTTTCTCTCTCTTGAAGTTAATAAGACAAAAAAAGAATAATAGCACGTAATTACGAAGCGTAAACTCCTCTGTCCTGAAGATGTCTGAAAGTTTAAAGTTATAGCGCTGACACTGGAGACTCCTTCCGTAAACGTTTCCCTACAGAATCAACAATAACACATGTTTAATTTAATCTGTTTATGTGGATTGCTTGCTGTATGAGTCCCTGCGAATGAGCTGTTGCTATAGAAACGATAACGTATAAGCACATTAATATAAACCTGTGCTACTATCAGAGCTGCTGTTACTCATAATTAATCAACACCTTCTGACCAATCGGAATCCAGAACTGCGCTGTGGTATAAATGTATATAAAGGGTGGTTATATTGACAACACATTGGCTACATAAAGTGCAAATAACAAGAGCAAGATGTAAAACTATAATATATGGCAACTTCTGTTACGTACCAGGCCAGGGGTACTGGTCATAGCATAAAAATTTGGCTTTCCCTTAGTTTCTACCACTCTCAAGAATGACCAATATGTCAACCTGCAGTCCAAAAGACTACTTTATTATAAAAACTCCCTAAGAGAATAAGGAAAAAAGGTACAAGAAAGAAAATGACTTCTCACCCCTACAATTAGCCAGACTGCCGTAAAGTTTGTCAAAGAGCAGTCAGTTCTACAATAAACAAAAACAACTGCAGCATAAAATCAATTCAGGTTACAGATGCTTAAGCTCACTTCTCAACCAAGGTCTATCGTGAACTCTATATTCCCTCGTCACTCTGAACGACATGGTCAGGTTGGGAGATGGGAGAAGAAAGACGAAAACCCTCTCGCTCTCAGCCAGGGCCGTTTAAGAATGGTGCCTCTTCAGTCCTCCATCCAATCAGCAACCTGCAACGCCACGCACCCAGGCAGACAGCACCACCCACAGGCAGGGAGGACAAATAACACAATATTACCCAATAACCTTCATGATACTTGGGCTGGCAACAACTTGTTATAACATGATAATAGAACATTAATAAATGATTAATTAATCAGGTATTGACATTTAGTAAACAATTGGTGTGTAACAGAATGTAACATGACAAGATGGTTTTATTTTGGCTTGTTAACTGCAACAGAGAGAAAAAAAGAGCAGCTGGTGAGAGAATGATCGTTTTTAGCTACTTGAAAACAAATTAGACCAAGAATGAACTTGTTTTGCAAATGTGAGGCTCTAAATGGATACAAAAGTACAATTTAAAATTGAAAAATTGGCACATTGCTGTGGTTTAATGGAAATAAAACACTTCAGGGTGTTATAGAAAAATAATCCACTTTGGGATTGCAGCAACTTTTCTTCGCCACACCACCCAGTGCTTGATTATTTTCCTATCACAGCACACCCCCAAGTGTTTTATTCCTTAATTAAATGCTAAGTTAATGTTAAGATACTGTATATACAGAAAGTTAATTTATAATCACTTTGGTCACAGAGCAATACACCACTAGTATGGTCTAGTCCATTTTAGGGTGCGTGTCCATATAGCTTTTTTTTTTTTGTGCGCCGGAATCTTTTTTCCATTGTTCCCAATAAAGAGAGAGTTCAAGCCACCACATGCTCCGAGCGCTCCGAGTTGGAAGTCTCTGAACTTTTCAGAAAGGCGCTGGTGTCGTTACTGTCACTACTTTTCAGGCAACCAATCATATGCAGGTTTTTGGTTGACAATGTTGTCATAGAAACAAAACCGACGCACATCGTTTTGCTTATGAAGCGTTTGGATGAAGCCAGCTCTTTTTCTGCCAAAGAACAACGTTGTACGGGCACACCCCCGAAGCGCTTCCCAGCCTCCTGTCAATGCTTTTCTGCCAGAGAAAAATGCTATGAGGACATGCACCCTCATTTGTGTCATATTTCTGTAAATGTGACCATCACTTACGAAACCAGACACGGGGCCAGTTTTTCAAAATGGTTTTATTGTGGTTTCATGAAAGGCCATTACAAAGCTTTCCACAGTGGATGAGACTGATCATTGTCAGTATAGATGTTTGATGTTCATTATCTGCCTAGATGAACATACTATTAGATATGTATATGTTTTATTGGTTGTGAAAAATTGACCCATGTGCCTGGTTTTGTAATAGAAGGTCACTTATGTTCTCTGTGTGTGTTATTTCTTTGTAATGGTTACTGATACACGGAACACACACGTCTGAACAGCACTTCCCTTTCAAGCACCTCTACACTCGAGCAGCAGCGAGGGGATTCAGTTTAAAGTGAAATGAATTAGAGTCCAGGTCAGATTTGTCTGTTTAATCTCAGCTTTTCCGTGTCCTCTTCCATATTAAAATCCGCCTCTAGGGGACGAGAAGGGGATTTAAATTCATAAGGAGAGTGTCACGGCTCTGGTCAGATGAGGTTTAACACCTCGCTCTCTCATCCAGATGTGTAATTATTAATTGCTCATATTAGGCTCAAGAATGGCATTATGAGGCTATGCGGATAGGCTGTGTGTGTGTGTGTGTGTGTGAGGTGCTGAACTCTGAGTGGTATTAATGAGTCCTGTGATAGGAAGTTTTTTTTTTTCTGGAACGATTAGGCTATTTTTCAGTTTTCTCCCACGGGACCTGACTGAACTTTAGAAGACGTAGAGACGGTAGGTCTCATGAGACACACACACACATACACACACACACACACACACACACACACACACACACACACATGTAAAAAAGGAAAATAAAATGCCATGCAGCATCATGTGTTTATTTATGACCACTGTCCTGTTTAACTCATTTAACCGTGGCCTACTTAAAGTAATAGATGACACCAGGATGTTAGATACTGTACACATTACAGGAGTGCATTAATAATCATATATTTATTTTGTCCTTGTTAAGACTTCTAAATGTAATTTAAATAGATATATGATTTTTGTCTCTCTGGCAGCAGATAGATGCAGTACAGTTAAAGACTGTAGCATAGTTGCACAAAAAAGTAGAAAAGCAGAAAAAAGTAGACAAAGACTTTTTGTGGTAGATAAAGCTATATGTCTGCTCTTAGTGGTAAGTTTAGCTCCATTGATTTTTGCTTTTCACACTATGAAATATAAGGCTATAAGGCGATGTTTTATGAATAACCAATAGCCTAAATAAATTATAAATGACTTTAGTGATTTGATTCTTCTAGCTGACGTACAAGCAAAAATTCGGAATTGGTAAGGATGAGGTTTTCCAAAATAAAAAAAGAAAGAAAAAAAAGAAAAAAAGAAATTCGCACTCACAAATCGCAAAGATGTTAACCGAGAGAACAATAAATAGGGCGAAAAAAATAGGGGAATGTAGAGGAATGCTAATCAGTAGCGGTCATGTCAACTTTGTGTCGTGAATCCCACAATAATAATAATAATAATAATAATAATAATAATAATAATAATAATAATAATACATTTTATTACTAGAGCGCTTTTCAGGGTACTCAAGGACTCTTTACATACTTACACAAAAATTTGATAAAAATAGTCATAATAAACATCATAAGAATTAACAACATTAATCACGCATTAAAAGCAGATCTAAAAAGGTGAGTTAAAAAAAACATTGAGTGTGTCATCTTTGGGACAGACAAAGAGTTTTTCAGAATCTGTTTTCATCATGCTTCATCCTTAATTCGGTATCATACTGTAGTCTGGGATTGATTTTTTTGTCCTGCGCTCAGTTCAAGAAGTTTCTAGGTCCAGCAAATACATTTTACCTTCTTTCCTAAAGTGTTTAATGAACAAAACCCAGAAATAATTATTCATTTTAATAAGATAAGCCAGTGGTGTGTGAATTTGGGTGTAGTTTTTAAGCTTTTGTGAGCTTCGTTTCGCTTTTATAACGTTAAATGGACGGCGCTGTGTGAGAAGACGGAGAAATAATTTTTCGGCTGAAAAAGATAACGTTTGTGCTTGTAACGAGGAAAAATGGACTTTGGAGCGAAAGAAGACAGGCTAAGTATTAATACGGTAAGCCAATCCTCTTTGAAGCTTTTCGTTCACGTTTCGACTTTGTTTCCTCAAATAGGTTGACCTTGAGAATGGTTAGAACTTTTGCTAAGTCCCGCACAAACTAGCTTATTCATTCTGTTCTCAAGTCTTCGCCCAGTAACTTTGATATTTCACATTCCACGGCAAAAGTTACCACATATCCTTGGTACAACCTGCTCTGGAAAAGATTTTGGTAATTGGTTTTTTTTTGTCATTTCAGGCTGAATAATCTGATGAATGAGGATGAATAAAACAGCTACAGCTAACCTTTCACAGCTTGTTCATCAAATGTTCATAATGTTCATCTGCTCTTTGTTTTAAAAAAAATCCATCCATCCATTATCTATAGCGCTTTATCCGTCTGGGTCGCGGGGAAGCTGGAGCCAATCCCAGCATCTT
>JAQQZX010000039.1:3584926-3609926 GCA_030068355.1 Notoglanidium maculatum | reverse complement strand
TCGCAGCGCCCATATTCCAGTACATAATACTGTAAAATCATTGGTTACACTCGGAAAGGTCAGCAGCAAACGATGTCAAAATTCAACCAATTTGAACTTTTGAACACTACTTTTGAGGCACGATTTTCTCTTGATAGGTTAATTGTGAAGCGAATGTTGGGTGATTTTGAAGCTAGTCTTACTGAGTCAAGTACACGAGTCAGAATCCTACATTACTGCGAGGAATCAATTTATTTTAACTTAATTGCCTTCTAAACAGAATGATGATGATAATGATGATGATGATTATTACTTTTATTATTAGAGATGGCATGATAGCACGTTTTCTTTTGTGCAACTTTTTATCGATACATTAACCTCAAACTGTACACCAAAACAATATTGTTTTTCTTTAAAAACTACTAAGCCTTATTTTTTTTCTGTCTGTCTATCTATCTATCTATCTAAAAATCAATTTACAGGAAAAAACTAATAAGAACATTGCCCATAATTTATATTTATTATTATTATTATTATTATTATTATTATTATTATTATTATTATTATTATTATTATTATTATTATTATTATTATTATCTCTTTTATGCATAAATTATTAACATTGAAAATATAATCTATTAAAAACATACAAATTTAAAACAAAATTATCTTAATTAAACACAAATATTTTTACATGTAAACATTTCCAGGTCCAATAAATAAATAAATAAATAAATAAATAAATAAATAAATAAATAAAAACAACTTTACCAGTCATCCGGTCGTTGTTTCTTTTTAAATATCTGAACCAGTGTTTTAGCTGGTATCAGCTCGATGATGATCCCGTCTGTACCGGATCAGTACCATCTGTAGTGATTAATGATTGAATTAGGGGTGTAATGACGCAGCACTATGATGATGTTGTGTAATAAAGAAATAAGATAAATCTGAGAAAAATGTTGGTTTGAATTACCGACCTGATTTTCTTTTTATCTGGAATTTAAGTCTGGTCTGATTTAACTGTGTTTCTGTTTGGACACCTCTTTTTATTTTGTCATACTGAAGAAACCATTTGCATTGGAAATGCATATAGCCAAGTGTGCATTCAGGAAGAAATAACAATTCTGACTGTCACAAAGTGACGAGAGCTTTGGAAAAGTCTCTTCCAAAAAAACCCCACAGGGTCACATTCCACACTCTGTCTTCACTCTGTCTTCACTTGGAGCCTATTAAAAGTCAAACATAATTTAAAAAGAAAGAAAAAGTGTGATATTGCACGAGAATCAAAATGGCCACTGGTGCATCTACATCTTTTGTCAATGTCTTCTAATTAGAGCTTTTTAAAAATATACATTTAAAATTGATAGAAATTCCTAATTCAGTGCATTATTGTTTTAGACACAAGCCTCTCTGTGTGTGTAGAAAAAAGAAACAATATTTATTCATTCATAGGCATTCAACAATAACTGTGAACAGTTCTGTCAGTTCTTGAAGTTCATGTGCTGGAAGCATGAAAAATAGACAAGTGTTAGGATCTGAGTGACTTGACAAGGGCCAGTATGTGAAGGCTGGACAACTGGGTCAGAGCATCTCCAAAACAGCAGGTCTTGTGGGGTTTTCTGGTGTGCCGTTGCTAGTATCTACCAAAAGTGGTCCAAGAAATGACAACCTGTGAACCAGAGACAGGATCATGGGAGCCCAAAGTTCATTGACTGGGTGTCTGTGTGTCACTTACCTGGGGAAGAGATGGCACCACGATGCATTATGGGAAGAAGGCGAGCCGGTGTACCGGTGAACCTTGGGTCCTGGTCTTCATGTGGATGTTACGTACCACCTGCCTAAACATTGTTGCAGACCAAGTACACACCTTCATGGTAACGGTATTCCCTAATGGCAGGGGCCTCTTTCAGCAGGGTAATGCGCCCTGACACACTGCAAAAATTGTTCAGGAATGGTTTGTGGAACATGACAAAGAGTTCAAGGTGTTGACTCGACCTCCAAATTCCTCAGATCTCAATCTGATTGAGCATCTGTGTGATTCGCAGGCTCATAATGCTGTGGTAAATCATTATAAAAAATCCTGTAAATTTACAGGAAAAACTTCCTTGCAAAAAAACTTGCAGCCGTTTCACCAGCAATATACTGTTTACTTACAGTACTGACACTGCGAATATAATTACACTAAATTACTGTATGTCTTAGTTAACTGTACAATTACAATGATGCTCTGTGAAATTACAGTAATTAAATTAAATACAGTAATAAAATTAAATCATTTTTCAGTAAATTACTGGCAGCAGTTTCACCAGCAAGTAACTCATTATTTACAGTACTGTCACTGTAGCCTGTTGTTAGTTGATAAAATGTTATTGAATAATTTAAAAAAATCATGCTTTTGTAATTTTCTTTAGGGGCAGTAGAAAATGGGAAACAACATACCTTGAGTTATAAAACATTTATTTTTTAAAGCAAAAAACAGAAAGTTGCTTTTTATGAACAAGCTGAAATGTCAGCTGAAGCTGTTAGCACTGGAGCATCATCAGATTATTCAGCCTGAAGTGACAGGAAAAAAAATCAATCACCAAAACCTTTTCCAGAGCAGAATACATGTAGGATATATGTTACCATTAGCCATATAACATGAAATATGAAAGTTACTGGGTAAAGAGATGAGAACTGAGTGAACAGTACGCTTAGAATTTTAATGTTTGGGAAAAGTTAAACTGTTCGTATAAACAAAGTAGAAATGTGAACAAAAAGCTCCAAAATAGATTGGCTTATCATATCAGTAATCAGACAAACAATTATTTATCCATCTTCTCACATGCCAAAGTCCATTTATCCTCCTCACAGGCGCAAACGTTAGCTTATTCAGGCAAAAAAATGTCCCTGTCTTCACACACAGCGCTGTCCATTTATCCTGCGTCACAGGTAAACTAATGTTGGAAAAGTGAACCGAAGCTCACAAAAGCTTACAACTACACACAAATTCACACACCCCTGACTTATCTTATTAAAGCAATAGTCATTTCTGGGATTTGTTCATTAAAGTGAATCAAGTTCGGCTGCAGTTCAGGCATAAACGTTTGTTCCCGTCATCACAATGAACATAAAGATGAACAGTAAACACGTTGGAAAAGAAGCTAACATGTATTTGGCTATTTGCTCGAACTAGAAACCTCTGGAAAACTTCTAGAAATTGAAACGAGTATGAAAAATTAATCCTAATGTGCACTGTCTCTACAGTATGATACTGTATTAAGGATGGAGCAGGCTGAAAACAGAAAACTGCTGTATATTTACGGCTACTCTGTAAAAGATGGTACGGCATGGTAGTGTTTTATGGGAATACAGTAAAGTATTGTTAGAAATTACATGTAAATTTACAGTAAAAAATGAAAAAACCTAAGATGAAAAAGAAAGAAGGAAATGGGGAGGGAGGGCAGTAGTGCAATTAGAAATGTTGGGTGTTCACCTCTTCACACAATGGACTAGGCCTATACAGCAGCAGCTCATGAGCAGAGAACAGGGTAGTTGGAAGCGAGCTAATGAGATATGTTCAAGGTGAACCTCATATCAAATATTTACACTTCATTGCAAATATTTAAACACCCAATCGTTGTTTTGATGTACTATCACATGCGACTACAAATGCTTCATAGAATGATATGATGTAGAGTTATCAGAGTATCAGAGGCTTCTCCGTTATTTATTCAAATCAGAAATCAGGCAATTCTGATGGTACGGATGAAATAAACATGATTGGCAGATTCGAAACGCATAGGAAAAAGTCGAGCAATAGGGTCGGGCCGCAGTTGGCCATTTGGGTGCACTAAAAAACCTCACACATGAATATCTGGAAGTGCAGCCATCTTTAAAGTGAAGAAATATATGTCAATTATCAATGGTATAAATAGAAAAACCATAACTATACAAAAACATAAGTTACATAAAAAAAAACACTGCCATGGAAGGAGCCAGGCAGAATGGAAATGCAGAGAAAGCGTTTACACAGCACCCAGGCAAACTGAGTCCCAAAAACATGTGAGGCCAGATCGAAGGTCCAGACACAGGTACTAGTCAAAACACGAGGCTAGGAGATTCACTGGAGACTATGGCTGAGACAAAAAACAAAATGAAACAGAGGCTAGACATAAACTTTACATAGGCTCCTCACAGTTCCGTTGCGCTACATTACGTAACTGGAACCAGAAGTGGCGCGGTCCTGACTAGACACCTTTCCTGGTTGCTCCATGGTTTATCTACCTTTTTCTATATATTTTCTTTGATCTCTTTCTTCTAAAACTTGCACAATCCAAGCATCATGATCACCTACGATAGAACATCAATAATGGACATCGGGAAACAGGTCACTCGCCTCTCACTATTTCACATTGACCCCTCAAGGCTAACAGAGATACTACATGACATTAACCAAGACAATGGACAAAGAACTATGAAACACTGGGGGATGCGTGCTGGGCAGGCTCCACCACAGATTAAGGAAAAGAGCACACCAGCCACCACTGCCAAGTATCTTACTCGCAAAGGTCCAGTCATTAGCAAGCAAACTGGACAACATTCGGGCCAGAATCAGGTATCAGCGCAACTACGGAGACTGCAATGTTTTCTGCTTTACAGAGACGTGGCTATCTCCTGAGGTCCTGGACCAAACAATAACACCATCAGAGTCTTACTTTACAGAGTCTTACTTACTTCGCTCGGACCGAACGTCCGAGTAAAAGTCTAGTAAACCTAAAGGGATGGTGTGTGCTTCATTATTAACAAACAGTCGTGTGACCTACAGGGTGCCAAGGCCTCCTCTTGCTCATGTTCACTACACAGAGAGCAGCTTACTGTTGTCTGCCAGCCCTTTTATGTACCATGTGAATTCTCTGCAGTGATCATGATTGCAGTGTACATTCCACCACAAGCGGAGACAGGCATCACCTTATCTTTTTATCAGCATGTCACACATGCAACCAGGGGTGTAAACACACTGGATCACTGTTACACACCCATTAAAGGAAGCTACAAAGCCGTCTTACAATCAGCTATGGGCTAATCAGACCGCAAAAGTAGTTTCCTCTTACCGGCATATAAGCAACAGCTCGCACAACAACTCCCGACAAGGAGGAGGATCACACGCTGGTTTACCCAAAGGAGTCATGCTTAAAGAGATCCACAATAATCCATATACCAAAGAACAGCAACCCGTTTGACCTGAATGACTACAGGCTTAAACAATTAAGGTTATAACCCTAGTTATGAAAGTCTTTGAGAGAATCATTAGAGATCATATCTGCTCCTCACTCCCAAGCTCCCTAGACCTGCTACAGTTCACCTACTGTCATAACTGATCAACTGATGATGCCATCTTCCATGTCCTTCATAACACCCTGACACATGTGGATGGCAGGAAGGGGGATTATGGTAGACTATTGTTCGTTGACTACAGTTCAGCATTTAACACCATTGTTCCCCACAGACTGTCTTCCAAGCTCAGCAACCTGGGACTGAACACCCACCTCTGCGAGTGGATACAGGGCTTCCTATCAGGAAGTGGTGAGGGTGGAAGAATGAAATTTAAACACCATTGTACTCAACACAGGAGCCCCACAAGGTTGCGTGTTGAGTCCCCTGCTGTATTTGCTGTACACTCATGACTATGTAGCCACAGGCAGGTCAAACTCCATAGTGAAATTTGAGGGTGACACAGTTGTACAGGGCCTCTTCACCGGCAATGATGAGACAGCCTACTTGGAGGAAGTGGAAGTGTCATCATGGTGCCAGGCCAACTGCCTCCAACTTAACATCAGCAAGACTAAGGAGCTGATTGTGGACTTCAGCAGGAAGCAGCAATGGGCCTACACTCCCCTCATATCAGCAGAACACCAGTGGAAAGGGCATCTTGCTTTAAATACCTCAGAGTGCATATCACAGAAGATCTGACATGAACTCAGCACACTCAGGCTCATGTCTCAAAATCCAGAAAGCAACTGTTCCACTTCAGACAGCTGAAGAAATTCAGGGTGTCTTCATCAATCCTGATAACCTTCTACAGTAGAACAGTGGAAAGCATTCTAGCTATGAACCTGACATCCTGGTTTGGAAATAGCTCAGAACAGGAAGTTCTGTGCAGAGTAATCCGAGCTGCCGAGAACACCATAGGATCTGCATTGCTATCCCTGCAGGACATTTACACCCAGCACTGCAGATCAAAAGCTCTCAAGGTCATCAAGGACCTCTCACATCCGAATAACAACCTGTTCTGCTTGCAGGATAGAAAGACTAAAGAAAAGCTTCTATCCACAAGCCATCAGACTACTCAATCAGAGCAGCAAAACCACACAAACGTGAGCATACATGACGGTACACATACTAATTATATATCACATACTATGTATATATCTGCCTTGTCTTGACATACTATATTGGATTATTGAATTACTTGCACATTTGTCATATTCGCCCACTCACTCATTCATTGTGTTCACACAAGCACATCTGGACACTCATCATTCACTGTTTACATTAGTATAATCATTAGTTTACATTAATATTAACTGTTTACATTAGTATAATCATTAGTTTACATTAATATTAACTGTTTATATTAGTATATTTGCACTCTCCCCACACACCGCGTTTACACCAGGCTGATTTTGCCTTTAATTTATCCACTATTGCATTTTAGTACTTTATGTACAGCTTCTGGATCTGTTTTATTTTTTGCATTCCTTTACTTTTGGGATCCTTATTTTCTTTATCTCTTTTAGTATAATGTTCTCATAACCCGTGAAGAGTACCAGGTTAAATTTCATTGCAGGTTGCACTTGTATAACTGACTTGTATAATTTCAATTAATCATTAATACTTATTTTTGATTGAGATAAAATTTCATATCTTAATGTTTCTATACCAATCCACATCTATGGGTTAAAATAAAAGTCCCTAAAGTATCTAGTGTTTTGCACTCTTTTGCTGAGGGAGTTGAAAACAACATGGCAACCCCTGCTCTGAAGCCCCATCACATCTTTTGTTTAAAAGGCAGTATAATGATTTCATTTTCTTATTCAGCATCATACTTTGCTATATGGTCTAGTCGTGCCTGTTACAGTTGGGGGTCGTGTCAAATTTAAACAATTCATCATTATGATTATTATGATGATCTTCTTGGTTCCCTTTCCAGCACTTCTTGATCTGTCCATGTGTAAATCTCCTTAAATTATAGGACGTTCAAGTCAGAGTAAGATTATTCTGCATATATTTTATAGATACATAGATCTATAAATAGATCAAGCACTTAATTAAAATTTAAATAATTAATAATAGACATATATAGTGAAAGAATAATTGACCTAAAAGCTTAAATCAGGTCGTACTGAACACACTATTATTTACACAGTAAGCTGTTACTCTAAAGCTTGTGTATTAATAATTTATTATGCAGTTAATTGAAACATTTAATTGAAATATTAATTAACTATTCAATAGACTCCATTAAGCAAGAAGTAATAAATGAATTATTTATCACTGAGTACACAGAGTACACTGATGGCTGACTTTAGCACTGTGTAATAATCATAGTCATAATGTATGTACTGTGGAGCATGCAAAGTATGTATCGATATGGAGAGGGGTACAAAAAAATTTCCAAAACATTAGATGTACCATGGAACACCAGGAAGGCCATCAACTGAGGCACCACAGTGACATCACCAAGAACAGGAGATCCCTTCAAAATAAACGAAAGGACAAGATGAACATCTATCAGAGAGGCTGCAAGAAACCTACAGCAACGTTAAAGCAGCTACAGGAACATCTGAGTACAGGTCCCTCTCTGCATGGGACAACAATCTCTTGTATTTTTCAGATGTCTGAGCTGTGGGGTAGGGTTGCTATAAGGAATCCCCCTTTTCAAGAACACCCCCCCAAACAAAAAGAACATACGTCCAAGCTCACCTAAATCACCCCAAACTATGTGGCAAAATGTGTCATAGTCTGATGAAACAAGGTAGAAATTTTTGAGCATAATTCTAATAGATACTATATGTCTGGCACAAAAACAACCGTATCCGCATGGTGGTGGTAGCATCATGCTACTGTGCTCCTTTTCTTCAGCTGGGACTGGGGCTCTACTAGCGAATCATGGATAGCTCCAAATACAAATCTATTTTGGCACAAAACATGCAGGCCTCTTGTGGATAGCTGCAGATAAAGAATAACTTCACCTTTCAGCACGATAACGACCCAAAGCATAAATCCAAGTCAATAAAGGGACGGCTTCAGAAGAGGAAGGACAACATTTTGGAATGGCCCAGACAGATCAGAGATCTAAATCCGTTCAAAACCCATGGAATGTCTGGAAGAGGGCTGTCCGCAGGGGTCTGATAGATCTGCCAAGATGTGCCTGATCAAGATGTGCCAGTTACACAAACAGACTGAGCGCTCTTACAAACAAAAGGTGCTTTAACAAAGTATTAGTATAAGGGGTGTGTACACTAACGTGATGAAGTTTCTTTTTTTCCCCTTAAAATTTTTTTGTTTTTCACTTGAATATTAGGTTGCTCTAGCACATTCAAGGTGGAAATAGAATCTGACATGATGCATCACAGAAACCTGCAAAAAAAGGTGCAAATAGAAAAATAAGCCAAATGCTTGCAGTAGTATTATGATATTAAACATATTAAAAAAAAACCCTTACAATTTTGAATGACGACTTTTTATTTATCTGTTCATTGCAACCTGAAAATACCTGCAAAACCTTTTCTTTTCTTTTTTTCTTTAAAAAAGTTTCCACCTTAAAAAACGTTTTCCACCCTCAGCTCATAGAAAGAGAGAACCTACAGTCCTCTGATTTTTAATAAGTTTACCAGTGAACAGCACAAAGAGGAAGTAGAGGAAGAGGATATGCAAGAAGAAGAAATTAAAGAAGTAACAGAAGAAGATGAAGATAAATGATACGGAAAAAGTATAAAGAAGAAGAAGAAGATGTGAGAAAAAGTAGAACTATAAATTAAGTAAGATTCTGAGAAAATTAAATAAGAGTAATGAAGAATAAGAAAAGAAGATGAAAAGGAGAAGAAAAGAGAAAGAAGAGGTAGCATTTTAGACACCCATCTCTCTCTCTTTCTCTCAGTGTGACATTATCTGACAGAAAGCCGCCTGATTTGGATGATAATTTGTCCGCTGTGTGATGGGGAGGATTTTTGCTTTGTTGCAGATGGATGGAGGGATGGAAGCTGTTGTGGAGGGATCAGATCGTTGTGGAGGATCAGAGAGCGACAGAGCGCGAGCTTCCTCTCTGTCACGTCGTCATGGAGGAGAATCGATGAGCGTGAGCGGTGAGGGATTTACACGTAATAGCCCAGATTTGGAAACGGACAATGCACAAAGTCAACACGCCACCGAGTCCGTCCTTCCATCAGCTTATCAGCTTTATCTCATATTCAACATGCCTGGACATTAATCTCTGACAGTTCAAACTTCTGACACGTGTTCATGGAAATGTGCCAGTGTGTGAGCACACGCTACCACACACACACATGTCTATCACAACGAGACAAGCAGATGGCATTATGTAAACTCTGCCTATGAACACTTCCTGAGTGACACACACTCTGCACTCCGCTTCTTTCATCCAAATGAACCTTTTTTTTTTAAAATAACAATCATTTTAAAAAATCATACACACTATTCTGCATACCACAAAAAAGTTTTTATTTAGCAAATTATTACATTACACAACATTATTACATTACCTTACATTAAAATGTATTACATTTTGCTAACTTGAATAATTAAAACACTTCCTTAAAATCTTATTCCATATTAGTTAAGATAAAATTAAATATTCAAATATAATCAAACTATTAAAATTATCATTTTATCTCTTGTATAAATAACATAGAAGAACAATATTTCGATAAACTGTAAACATTTTATTTACAGTGACACATTTTGTTAATACTTTAATGGATAGAATGTGTTTAATGCACAGAAAATCAAAAGTATAAAGAAATAATATACATCAAAACTAAAAGATTAAAAAATAAGTATTGAAATATCTAAATAAATAAAAGGATCATGGAAAACAGGGTAAAAAATATATACAAAGAACACATGTTTATTTCCCGATGTATAAATAAAAAATAAATGATATATGTGTATATTTTGTATAGTTTTGTATAGTTTTAAAAACTTTAAGATGAATGAATTGCAATTTGAAGTTATATTTTATATTAAAACACTTCCTGTTTTTATTCTGTTCTTATTTAACCAAGTAACAATAATACTAAACAAAGTTAGAACGAAAGACCATTCAGAAATGATCATATTAAAAAACATCATGGGGAATTATAATCATAAGCACTGATATGTTGACTTAACTGATGGAATGAATTTTTATTTTTAATTTAACAACAATTTGGAATTGTAATATTATTTTATGCGTAATATTTGATGTCAGATTTGTAATAAAATGCGTTTTTAATAAATACAGACTGAGCAAAAGCTGTTTATTATTCAAATAAACTATTACATTATTTATTTAAGCCATGAATCATTACACCATGTAAGGAAACATTGATACAGAAGCTAGAAAACATTATGGATTGAGGAAAAAGTTATATCATTAACAATAAAGATATTATAAATCTAGTTCAAAAAAATTTTGTTTGGATTTTGTTTGTCTGCTGAGGATGTAAGATAGCAATAAATTAATAATAGCCAGAAATTCATAACTATTACTTTTATTTATTTATTTTTCTTTAAGTCTGGCACAAAAGCAAACATCTGATTCATTACAATCAGCACTTAATAATCAATTTATTTAGTAAGATTTCAGCCAATCAGAATTGATGCGGTCGCTGCTGCGGGACAAAAAAAAACTATAATTCCAACCAATCTAGCCAATTATCTCCACCCAGGAGAGACGTGGCACTAAAACGGCGAAGATATACCTGTTCAATCCAGAGAAATGGTGTATGATGAGACTATTGTGGAAAGGTTTTGGGCAGCCGTGGTGTCAGGGCTAGTCTGCAGAGTGACAGTGACACGAGTGATACGCGAGGCACTATAACTGACACATCCTGTCACCGGAGCAGCTCCAACACGCCACTGAGATCTCCAGCGCTGCAGGAAATCCGTAATTGGAAAAAGACTTGGCGAGGAGAAAGGCTTCACCCCCAACCAGACGCAGTAGCCTCACTTAAACACTTCCACACAGCGTCACTTTGGCAGCCTCCGAGTAGGGGGGCTCATTACTGAGAAAAGTGGCCGGCAGAGACAGAGAAAAAAACCAACACGGTGGCTAGTCTTCCTCATTAGAGACCAGAAGAAGAAGAAGAAGAAGAAGAAGAAGAAGAAGAAAAAGAAGACACAAAAAGTAAACATGCTTAACATGGCAAACTACATTTTTTTGTATTATTATCTTCAAGAGAGCGAGAAAAAACAGGCAGGTGACGGAATATGAATGTTTATAGCTGCTATAATGCAAGTGAGAAAAGCTTTGAACTGACTTTGACAACGTTCCCCAACATTAAACCACCGGAGCAAGTTTCAAGCTTCAAGTTTTATTGTCACGTGCATAAAGAGTGCTGTAGCAGCGAAATACAATGAAATTCTTGTGCTACAGTTGCAAAAATGATAAATAAACTTTTACGTAGTAGTAAAACTCCAAAAAAACCCAACAAAAAACAGTACACATTGAATACAAACAATTTAATCAAAATTTTAAATGTACTCCAAACTGATGATGATAATAATAATACTAATAAGTTTAAATCATTGTCATATGCTGTCAAAATCATCAATTATTTTCCTGTAACACCATAACATGGTGCGTTTTATCGTTTTAGTATCAGTTAAGCCAGTTATTTTGTTTATCGGGATACAAAGATGTCTTTTAAACTTTTTTTTTATCATAAATATTTGGGCATTTTGTACTGACCGTAATTATTGTTTATCCTACAACAGAACACAAGTAGAACTGTTCGGAGATTAGATACATCAACTACAACGCTGGCTAATGACTGAGGCATTTATTTGGAGCACCTCTGGTGGTCGACATCAGTGCCAGCAGCGTGAGCGACCGTCGTTTCAGATGGACTCATGCAGAGAGATCGATAGAGCAGCGGAATGAAATTAAGGATGGGTTTCAGGCTAATGCCACATGGCTACAGCCTCCGCGCTCTCTATTGCGCCATCATAAAGGCACACATCCATTTCTGGCCACAGCTGATCGAACACATCATTACTCATCAAATAAGATGAGACTAATTACAGTGCCACATGTGGTGCCTTTATAAATAGTGTATAAACCTTAGAGCTTGAACAGCACTGCTAAATACCAACCTTTGGTCTGTACACTGGCTTGCAGAAGTTTTCACCCTCCTTTGGACATTTTCTACATTTTGTACTGCAACATGGAACTGAAATGGACTTAACTGACATAAAATGTTATGAATCGACACAAAATATCTGATAACATCAAAGTATTGAAGTAATATCAGATGTAATGTGCATGTAGCGGAGACAGGACTTGAGGTCGTAAAATTGGAGTGACTTTTATTAAAAACGTTAATTAAAAACCCGAATTATCTAGTAATCATGCTTATTATTCCAGATCACAGGCAGAAGGCAACAGGCGAGAATGATCTATAAACAAGAATCAAGAAATCAGGAGAGAATCAAAACCAGGAACTAGACTTAAAATAAAGGAAAAACAGGAACCCAAGGCTTAAACACACACACACACACACACACACACACACACACGCACACACGGACAAAAAATGTCAATAAATGTGGGGCGTGTTCAGATATGCTACCTTTAGGTAACATTAGCCTAATAAAAGCTAACAGAAAAGTTAGCGCAAAATGTTAGCTATCAGAACCTAATGCTCTTCAGAGGTAGTTAGCCAGTACTAGACAGGATGATGGACAAAGAAGTAATGTTGCCTTGACGTGCTCGAGATTACAAGTTGAGGGGATGCATCTGCCAAGTTGGCAACTTGTATTTACCGCAATTCTGAGAGCACTTGCACCATAATTTTCACCATTTTGACTGAAACTCGCAAGGGAACGAATTCGTGGAAGCTGTTAACCTCAAAAGCTTGCACTATTTTGAACATTACAAGCTTTATACTGATGCTAAAATGTTTTCTGGCAAGAAAACGAAAAGCCTTTTTCAATGATTTTCAGAAAATCCGTGAGCTCCTCCAGTGTTCACCATGAAAGTAAGAGGAGGTAGCACATCGCATGCACAGGAAGTATGCCATAACAAAGCATTGAATAAGCATTAGTTTTAGCTAACAAAACATTAGCAAATTTACATAACAGAAAAGGTGTGCTAAATTCGCCCTGTTCTTGGAAGAACCTAGACTGTTTTAGAGAACATATCTAAACAAACAGCATCATGAAGACTGAGGATGTATGTCTATGTATGTATGTATGTATGTGCTAAAAAACATATCATGAAGAATGTTCCAGAAAAGGGTTTGGTTTTGAAAAATATCCATTGTTAAACAACTGCGACTCTGACTTGGGATGAAAAGCCAGTGATCAGCTAAAGAAGGAGACCATATTCAGCGTAACAGTGATTATGATGCTGCCACTACCGTGCTTCACAGTAGGGATAGTGAGAGCTGCTGGATTTCCAAATTCAATTCCCAGAAAAATATTTCCAAACATTTGCTTTTCTCCAGCATGGCTTTAGTGACCTTCATACAGGATTACATGTGACCAAACTACTGTATGTACATACAGCCAAACTAAGTGTTTATCTGCGTTACATGAAAGACAAAAAAAGTTTCTTTATAATTTGTGTGCAGTATGCGTTACTCACGCCACACCACAATTTCACCATTTATACAATGCTCAAGAAATCTAAGACCCCAGATAGAATAATAAACTTCACAGAATATTTTGTCCTGGATCATCAAACTAAACTACACTGCAAAATCTACCATGATGCTCAGATTATACTTACCATCAGTGATTCTGACTCTCAGAACCCTCACAAAGTATCACATGAAAAAGCATGGCTCATCTCATCATGGCTCTTGATTGTTGGTCTTTTACCCATGACATTATGATTGTATTTTCACTAAACGTGTCTCTCCAGGCTACACGATGACGAATTGTAAATACTGAATATGTTGAAAGCCATGATAGCCAGTTTTTCTTTATTTCTTGCTAGTATAAATAGCCTGGAAAATAAACTATGATAAAGACTAATGCAAAAAATGATTGTTTAAGCCACGACAGTAGTACAAATGCATGAGGTGGCTGAGAAATGTTCAAACAACATAATAATAAAAATTAAGAATAAACATTGGTATCACTTTTCCAAAATGGACAAATTAGGAATTTATTAACAAAGTTCTTCCAGGACAGGTATATAAACCCAACCTGTAAAAATCAATGGACTGTTTGAATGATGACTTTACATAACACCTTGATAGAAAGATATGCAAAACTAACTAACTAACTCGACTGCAGCTATCTAACCAACACTGGTAGTGCCAGTCAGCTGAAAACCTCACGAGAACTCATTACAAAAGAAAAAAGAGAATAGAAAAAGATATATTTGACTATTCACACGGCAGATCATGACAAACTGAACTCCACTGGGGGGGCGGGGGCGGGGCTGGGGGGGCTTTGTGAGGGTGGGGATGAGAGGTTGGTACAGAAGAGCTACAAATTCAACTAATGCCCCTTTAATATTTACAATATCAAATAAAAATTCAATCCACCAATTGAAGATAATCATTTAAGACCAGCCTGAAATCAGATACAGTCCCACGTGACATGCGTCACGCTGTCGGACGTGCTGTGTAGTTCGCCGTACGTCGAAAATAAACGGTCGCCTGTCGCTTTAGACACTGCTGTGCTGGTAAAGTTTCGTTCCAGCATGGTGTTGGCTGCTGCGACCGTCCATCCTGCTCTGATCAGACGTCTCATTACTCATGCCTCTGAGAGAGGACACACACATGCACACACGCAAACGCAGGGGTCCAGGGCAATTAGCGGGGTCAGGCATCTATCAGAGGCCATGCCAGGAGCATCAGGCCATGCAGAGAGGCGTGTTCACAGTGAGAGCGTTTGGGGAGCGTTAGCGGCACATTAGCCAAATGTTGACACAACACTGGCAAATAGTGGGAAAACAGCAGGTGGATGGTGACGGTGAGTGTGTGTGTGAGGCAGACACACCCGGGGGCAAAAGGGCTATGGTGTGACGAAAAGCCACATACACGCACACACGCACACAGACAGATGGCCTTTAATTAGAAGGAAATCCCAATCTATCAGCCCCAGAAATGGCACTCGAAACTGGAGACCCATCGCACATGTCTACGCTAAACATGATTTCCTAAACCATCTCGAGATGTGCTTCATGGAGTACAGAGCCACTGTGTCGTCTTTTATTTTACTCTGTAGTCCTGTAATACCGAATACATGTATATCCTAAACAGAAAGGTTTTCACGTGATTATGTGATCACATTGGAAAAACGTGTCACATCCTGAAGTTACACACATGAATTCAATCACGTGAATAGGATCGCAGGTGAACAATAAAAACATAAATAAAAAAATAAATAATCAGAGAAAAAACTGTGTGTGTGTGTGAAAAAAAATCAGACAGAAATCACACGTGGCCAGCGCGTGAAAATGTAACAAGAAAATTAATAAATCATGAAAATGTCAC
This sequence comes from Notoglanidium maculatum, assembly GCA_030068355.1. Lineage (NCBI taxonomy): Eukaryota > Metazoa > Chordata > Actinopteri > Siluriformes > Auchenoglanididae > Notoglanidium > Notoglanidium maculatum. The sequence goes on along the minus strand of JAQQZX010000039.1, from coordinate 3,594,234 downwards.
GTGTGTAAAATAAAATCACATGTATTACATGCAGAAGTGTAACATGTGGGAAAAATACTGTATAACTGCAGGCACTACATAATACACACACTAGGCACTACACAAATAAACCAGGTAAATATATAACAAATAATGAGAGAAGATCACATCTGGAAAGAAATTAAACCACAGGTCCTACATGTGAAAAATAAATAGATAAAAATAAACTAGGAAAAAAGAAAATTAAATAAATAAATTAAATCAATAAAGTCAATAAAACAGGCCATACATGTAAAATATTAACATAAATTATTCATGAACATAAATTAATCGTGCGGGAACAAATAAAAACATGCTGTACATGTGTTTTTAAAATTTTTTTAAAAATTGACATAAAATACATAAAAATTAAAAAAATAAAATACACTGTTAAAAATGTATGTGAATTGTGCTGAAGTTTGTGAAGTTTTTGAATAAGAATGAGAATACAACTACACTTCAAAGTATTCCATTACATTTTACTTATTTTTGTTTTAAGCAAAATATTTTTTGCTTATTTTGTTTTATCTTATTTTAAGTTCAACTTCGAATGCAATACAATAATACGCATGACTTTATGAAATAAAATTTTCCAAAACACTAATAAATATCAGTTTAAATAAATACTAGATGGTTTAATGTAATAATTCTCTTTTATAAAAGAGGCAGGGAGAGAGTGCAGCACTGAGAAACTCCACATGCACACTTGTAAAAGACTAGGAAAGTGCTTAAAGTGTGAATTTAATGTTCAGAGATGTAAATAATAGTGTAACTCCTAACATAACTCCTGTTAAATCCTGTTCAGCAGCTTGTTTTACTCCCTGTGTTTAGTAGCGACATGTCGTTCGCATGCGAGTCGGATCTCTGAGCTTTTTTATTATTTTTTTTGTGGATGTAGGCAATAAGGGTATTCCATTTATCAGGAGAAATGGAAATGAATCTTCTTAATGAAGCACAGACACAGCAGTGCAATAATATTCGTCAAATCACATTTGCATGAAGCCTGAGTTCAATCCCCGGTCAATGCACAACTCTGCTTGGGGTTGTTTCTAGTTTAGTCATTTTCTATTTAATTGTATGCTTTAGTCTGCATTTTATGAAAGTACACTTAAATGTTTGTAAATTTTAATTTTTTTACATGTTATTCTAGTGCATTCAGGTACATTTTTTCACACTGAAATATAAAACCCCTTACTGATTTTGCTGTTAGAGTTTATTAAATGCAATACAAAGTAATGATTTTTTGTTAATTATATGTTAGAGTGTAACTTAATGAAACAATTACAGCCTTAGTTATTCAAAGAAAGAACAATCATTCACATCATAAATGTCGTAAACTTTGTCCATTTTAGAAAAAAATGGCATTGAGCCTTTTGGGAGCTGAAAGGTCAGGAAGGTAGGGGAGGAAACATTAGCATAAAAGCCAGGGACTGTGTGTACATGTGTGTGAATGAGAGAGAGAGAGAGAGAGAGAGAGAGAGAGAGAGAGAGAGGAAATAAAAATAGAACAATGGGCAGCCAAAAACAGATACTTGTGGGACGTCGTGTTTAAGGTTATGAAGAATCTCCATTAAAGGTGCAGTCAGTGATTCTAATCCAATACACTTCCTAACAGTCCGCTGGCTGTCTGTTCTGCATGCACACTGAAAGAAATATGATACTTGTACACAGTCCTGGCTCTGTAAACGGGGAAACAAAGAAAGTGGCTCGGACTGAGCCACACAACACTATCCCAGCCAATCAGCAACAGGGGGCAGATTCCAGGCAATCACAGGACGGGGGGAGCTGGGGGTGTCATTGTACATTGGCAATGTACATCCATGAATTTGGGGATTAAACTGGATGGATGCCATGAACTGGAAAAAAAAATCATACTAAGAGATTGAGAGGATTAATTTTTGACTCCGTGAATGTTGGATTGCCTTGATGACACACACACACACACACACACACACACACACACACACACACACACACACACACACACACACCCCATCACTGAATGAGTCATTGAATGAATCCTTGAATTTCATGTTACGAATGCTGTATTTGTAAAAGACAAAGTTTTACAAATACTGTTTCAGCATTACACGCCCCTCAATCCAATTCAAACCAAAGCAAACATTAAACAATGAAAAAAAAGGGTTCGTTTCACTCGGACTGATGGAGGTGTGGAAGCTCTGAGTTGCAGAAAGTGCTAGTATAAAATCAGTTAGACAAACTACGCTGGGAATATAAGGAAATGTCTGGACGGTCCGATTTAAGAGAATGCATTACAGATAGTTTATTTAAAATACTACGTTTGGCATCATAACATGACTTCATTGCTTTTACTTAATATAATTTGAACAAGTTTCTGACTACTGGTTTGAATTATGTAGCGTGAGTATGAGCAATAGTATTCATGTAGAATTAACATAATTCATTATGTTATAAAATCTTGCTAAGATGTTGGGGGAAGAAATATCTGTAGCATTAAATGAACTTGGCTAAATATGTGCAGAAGAATTACGTTGCTGCTTCAACATGCTAGTGAGCCAGGTTTGATGTATTGTTTGATTTTATTCAGCGCTTTGAAAATACATGATTAAATCATGTTGGATTAATGAAAACAAGTTGTGTTACTACAACTTGATTAATTTAAGAGGAACCAGTGTGCATATTTAAATTATACATACATAATATACATAATAAAGTGCCATCTTTATACATAATATTAGCACAGAATAATAGAATATATATGGAACTAAATACAAAAATAATAGTGTGCAAATATGAAATATTAAATTCTTTTATAATAATAAATTTTTTTTTATGAGCATTTCTTTTTTTTTTAAACCTAGCCAACTAGGTTTAAATGTTACAATTTTATTGTGGCAGGTTTATACAGTGTTTTACTATCAAAAAGCTTTAGTTGTGCTGTCAGTTTTGTTTCTGTACCAATGTTACTGTAGATAGATGTGAATTGTTTGTCCAGCAGGGGGCTCACACCCCTCTCATTTTCCATCACCCTACTCACCGGCAGCTAAACGCAGAGTCACGATACTCTACACACAGAAACCCCACAGTTTCATGAAGCATTCTATCCGTCACATTGATAGCTAACAACATTAGGCATGTTTCCATTCACCTGCTTGGTGCACAATTTTAAAATTACCAGCTAAAGAATGAGTAATGGGAATCAGTATTTTAAAACGCTAGCCTAGCTATATTTCACAAAATTGAAATGGAAACACATTTTTCACATTTAAGTCACACAACATGACATGAAGAGCAAATGGAAACGCTGAAGCGCGTTAACTTCCTGAAAAAGAGGCTTTAAGAGTAGTTGCGAGAGGAGAAAACCCAGTTTTAATCACATAACATCGCTCAATGGAAACACAGACCATCTGCAATTGCATTTTGTCAACTTCTTAGAAAAAAAAATCGCTTCTATTTTGAACAAAACTGCTATGGAAACCCGGCATCATGTTTGGTTTAAACTGACTTGCCTGATTTTCGCCTGGAATAGATCTCTCACACCTACTCGAATCAGTCAGTCGAGACAGGCCGATGCGCTCGGTTTGTTTGCTGTTTGTTTGGCTTGGGATTCACATTGCACATAATGTAAAAAACAAAAAACAAAAAGGAAATAAACTTTGGAGAAGAAAACGGCCTCATAAAGCTCTTTCATTCATTGGTTGATATATGGTGATGACAAATGGTCAATAAATTGGTGCCAATAAATTAGATAATTATATAAATAACTAGTTTAAACATTTTATGTATCACACTTACAGTATTTGATTACTTTCATCTGTGTAAATATCCAGACCACATGGTATTTCTGTAACGCTACGGCTCTATCCTTTGGCTCAGTCCTGCTGCAGCATCATTGATTCACTTCCTGCAGTCGAGTCGATTCAGAGTCAAATGGCTTTGACCTTATTATTATAAGGTCCTGTGGGAGGAGCCAGTTTGAAGAAAAGAAAATGACATTCCAGCTAGCAAAGCTCTCTACTGATTTACAGTTGAATAGGAATTACACTTTATAATTGACATTATTGAAAGACTTCTTCTTTCATGACCTGGGATTTAAACGCTTTTTCCTGTGTCAGGATCAAGGTGGATCCCGTGCCTATCCCGGGAAAGCCGGGTGTGATGCGGGAATAAACCCTGGATGGGACACCAGGCCATCAGAGGGCACCACACACACCAACATTCCCACCTAGGAGCAATTTAATGCAATTGAATCTTCAATTTTGTCAAATATTATACCAAAAACAAATAATAGCACCTCCGGAGAATAAAGCAGCCTACAGCGATGAAGGTTAATGAGGTAAAAATATGCGAAAGTACCTGTAGTATACACTCTCAACTTATCCAGTATACTCTACCACTTATTTCTGTTCAGTTTGCAGAACTGTGTATAAATATCATGCACATTATCCTGCTATGATTGGATTACACCTCACACACAGGCTGTGTTAGCATTTAAAATGATCAAATGTTCAATAACTCTCACAAACAACATATACTGTAGATATGCAGTACTGCATTGCCTTCGTGTCAGACCCATGAACATGACAGCCTGATGATGGAGATAACATCTGTAAAGCGAATAAAACAAAGCATACATGCTCATATGTACAAATGTGAGACCTGACATTGGAAACCAAATGGAAGATTGTTCTTAAGCTTATTTATAGCATCAGAATCAAGGACTTTTTTTCTCTACCAGCGGCTACCTTTAGTGCTTTAGTGGCAGTGGACTTAATAATAATAATAATAATAATAATAATGTGAATGACATCAGTATTAATGCTGCAGGTTGTTGCCATGGCAGCTAAGACGTTCAGAGACATACAGAGGAAGAAAAAAAAGCATTTACATGCCTGCAACATGAAAATAAAATCCTGGAAATTTATGATTATGACCTTAAGAGTAGATTCTAAAATAAAAAGTTATTATTTATTTTTAAAAAAAAGAAAAAAGAAAAAAGAAAAATAATACAAACAAATATCAAAAGAGGTGGAAAGTGAAGAAAAATATATTTTAAAAAAGCAGAATATTTTTTAATGCTAAGAAATTTATTTTTACTCACATTTGTATAAAATAAGACATATGTATGTACAGCATATTTTATTTATTTATTACTTGGCATATTTTATTTATTTATTTTAGCTATATTTATAACATATTTCATTTTGGAATTTTTCCAGGCTGGTATAAACATATTAACCAGTGCAAGTCCCTATTTAAAATCTAGATCAATAAGAAATCATCATTTATTCCCTCCCAGTCGTAAACTTAAGCTTCACACATTGCAACTTGAGCCTGGAGTTGGAGAACACAAATCAGAGCACGAGGCGTTGTAATGGCAGGAGTGAGAGCCGTGTGGCAAAACGATTTGCATCTCCACATAATTAGTCAGGGGAGTGCAAGATGGCCCTCTCGTCCCCCCTCCGTCCCTCCCTCCCTCCCTCCTCCAGCTCTCTCCATCATGGCTCTATGCTCGTCTAATGGACCGGCGTTGTGTATCGCTGCTTTTAGCGTTTAGGAGGAAAGCAGAGCCCGGAGTCATGTGACCCCGTGCCTCGGAAATGCGTGCAGTTCAGCATAGTGCCATCCTCAGCGGGCAGATTTGTCCTAATAAAACGTCAGGCCCCGAGCAGAATGAACTGTAATGACTTTCTGAGTTCACTAATGGCCAATAAATCTTAGATTAGATGGGCCCCGCACAAACGGCGCGCACGGCTAAGCTGCTCACACACACTCACTCACTCACACACACACATGGGTGTGTGGCACGGTTGAATAGATCTTGATGGCTTTATTGTCGAAAGTTTTCGTTATTGTTCCTCCTCTGTTGGCGCAGGGGTGGGCCAAAGTTTTCAAAAGTTGACGAGTTTGCAATATTAATTCCTGTGAAGAGCCAGAGCCAGAGCCCGAGCCCGAGCCAGCCGTTTCTCATTCTCATTCCGCAGGCTCGGATTTCCGACAGCGCTCCCTCCCCCGGACACACGACCCCGTAATGGCTGCCGTCCACTCCGGATGTTTATTAGTTTAACTACGAAAGAAAGGAGCCCATCGGGCAAAAGTAGCATGTAGCATGTACGAGATGTGAGATGTTAACTTTCTTAAAGTTCCAAGCTAGCCATGAGTGAGAAAGCAGAAGGGTAAACGTGACGAATGACCCGACGGATGACACGTTAATGCTCCCTCGACCCGACCCCCTTCTCCACGAACCTCTGTTAGCTTAATGGCTTCACTTATCATTTAGGGGGGAAAAGGGAAGGCGGGGAGGGTTCGGGGCGGGTTGCGGCGAACAAATTGTGCCGTGGACTGGAGGGGAAATCGGCGCGGAGGATGTGAATCAATCATATTATCCGCTTACACGCAGCGGCTGCTCCTCCTTCCCATGAGGAACAAAGAAATGAGCTACTGATCGCCTCCAACTTGACATTACCAAATGGGGTGTGCTCGGAGAAAGCCTTCCGATTATATTAGGCTGAAATATTAATATGGATGTTTCCTTTCAACTCGCTTAACCCGATTGCTTTCCGAACCCAAATGTTCAGAAAACGGAAAATCTAATTTTGCGGACGGATTCAATCACGAAGATCAATTGAGCGAAATGTGTTAAAAGTAGATGTTTTTAGTTTTAGTAACATCGCAAGGTAAAGTGTTTTAATGAAACAGCCACGAGCCCTAAGTCCAAAAACAAGGTAACAAAAACAAATTCCTGCTTTAAATTTTTTTCTTTTTACGGTCTGAAGATGCCACTTTTCCTGCCCGTTTGCTTTCTGGAAGAGCAAATTGTTCTCGCCTTTAAACATTGGCGCACACTTCTGGCTCCACGGCGTCCAAACACAGACAGGGAAGGCACAAAAGCCTCTGATTAATGTCCAATGCACCGTGTGTACTCCAGGACAGTCTGTGGCACAATATGTCCTCTCCATCCTGTCTTGCCAACTGGCAGCATGGTGCAGATGGGCACGGGTTTAGGGACGGAAGACCCACAGGTTTCTGCTAAAGAGGGCCTGGCACAGTGAGAGCGAAAGGGGATTTAACGATTCGCAGCTCGTATGGCACGGAGAGAGAACAAACTCTACATGGATGCCATGAACAGGAAAAAAGAGCCTTCTAAATCATTCTATGAGTTTGAGAGGATTCATTTTTGACTCAGTGAATGTTGGATAGCCTTGATGCCACACACACACACTAAATTTCATGTTAGGAATGCTGTGTAATGGTCAAAACAAGCAAGAAGGCATTAACTTAACACTTTCAGATGCAATATCAGTTTATTAGCCTTGTATTGTATTGCCTGCTTTTCAATATCGCTCTCCGGCTGCCATCCCGTCCAACGGTAGCTTAACACGCACACGTGAAATAAAAAGCAAACACATTTTCTGTTCCTGTCTCTTTAGACCTGGTCCTGTCCAGAGACGGGGAAAACCCCATTACAGCTCTCGTGTGAAGAAAACTGGATGAAGACTGGAAAGAGACTCTCATACAATATATAAGTGTATTGAAATATTCTCTCTCTCTGTGTGTGTGTGTGTGTGTGTGTGTGTACATGTAGTAATACTCACTAATGACCTATCGTTGAGCTGTCAGTCCGAACCGCGGGCACAGAGGCCACTTTCTCCCTAGGGGGACAGCCTAGAGTAGTGATTGATCATGAATATTTCAGCCCTCCCTCTCGCTCGGCTCCTCTCCCTGTACCCACCTGTCACACACACGCACACACACACACACACACACACACACACACACACACACACACACACACACACACACGTCTCATTTAGCCTCTGTGCACTGGATCCTCACTTTTTGGAGAGAGTTCCCTTGGAGCTCTAGTCACACACACACACACACACACACACACACACACACCACCTTTAGCCACCCTGTCGTGTTCACTGTTGTATACATACTTTGTGTGAGTGACCCACACCCTCACGTATATATTTTATAACTACACAGTCAGAACATTTCCACAGTTACTCTGTGATCTCCATTTCATCTCCACTACAGCAGAAGCACAACACCACCATCTCATCTGGCTCTGGATTTAACCCTCAAGTGGGCGTGGCCTAAAGCACAAGGCTTTCTTCCTTTCTTTCTTTCTTTTTCACTTCTTGCTTTTTTCCATTCACGTATTTATTTCAAACTGTCTTTTTTTCCTACTTGATTTTTTTCTTTCTGTCACAGTTTTCTTTCTCTGCTTTTTATCATACTTTTTTGTACTTAACTCATTTCTTTCATTGTTTCTTACTTTACTTTCATCCACTTCCTTCCTGCCTTCCTTCCTTCCTTCAATATTAACACTACCAATACACTGCCAAAACATTATTAAACCCTCTCTCCATTATATTTTTTGATCAGATTTAGTGGATGTGGACTCTGATATAAACCGCTGTGCCCCTGACCAGCCAGTTACTGAGGATGGATGAAGGCAGTTAATGCATCACTCATTGCTGTGTCGTTGTTGTGTGGGATCTCAGTCCTGATACACACCTCTCACCTGAACCTGTGAACCTATGAATGATACACCTCTGTCCACATCTGTATTTGTAACACATGATCAGTGCATTCTGAATAATGTATTCATGCCAGGGTCATCTCCCCAGTCTTGATCCTGATGGTACTTTTATTTAATCTTTTTACTCCCAGGCTCCAAAAAATTACTTTCTCTTCTTTTAACCATATCCAAATCAATTCTTATGCTCATTTAAAAAAAAAAACTGTACCAGAGTTCCATGTAGAGAAAATCGATTTTTTCCATCATTCCACATTTAGGAAACATTTTAAATAGGTCATTTTGACCCGAACGGAAGAGATGATGAGGGGTAATGGGGCATGGCCGGGCCGAAGGGGGCATCTGAAGCCCTGCGTCTGATTGTGCCGAGGCCTGCTGAGGACGAGACCGAGTCATGTGTCGCATTCCTCCATGAGTTTGACTGGAGGCACGAATTAAAAGGAGGATGAAGAGAAACTAATGAGAGTACATCTCCACTTTACATGAACCCCAACACGCATTAACACTGCAATAACAGCCCTCACATGTGGGAACGACATAATGGCTCCACAGAGGAGCTTCACTGGATTACACACTGCTGCATGAAACACACACAAATCAACGCCTTCCACACCACACTCATCTGAATCCTGACATGTGAAATACTGACATATGAACACACACACACACACACACACACACACACACACAGACACCCACACACACACACACACACACACACACACACACACCCACACAGACACACACCCACCCACACACA
>JAQQZX010000039.1:3552016-3579394 GCA_030068355.1 Notoglanidium maculatum | reverse complement strand
TATATATAATATATAATATATATATGCAAACAGCAGTTAAGCTCTACTAACTGGAAGGTTCAAGATTCAAATCCTATGACTCTTTTGGTCTATTTCATTATACGATTATATGCTAGGTCTCGCTTTGCCACAACACACTGCAGGTCTGGGTACAGTAATTTTTCACTAATGCATGCGTTAGTTGCATCTAATGCTTCATTTGTTTTCATTGCAATCAATCTTAACCAAAGATAAAATTAAATTAGAATGACTGGAAACAGAGGATATGTTAAAAAAAATTCTGTAAATCACTCTGCAAAAGAGTGACTACTCAATTCCGTAAATGTAAAATGTGTTTCAATCATGGACACAAGCTTCTACAAATGTAATACTTGCCCATCAATCATACTAATTTAACACAATTATCTTTCCTGACATGTTGCAGTAAGTCACACTGAAGAATTCATCTATTAGCATTGACTCCGCCCCGTATTTTGCGACATTAAGGCAAGACACTTCAAGTAGAAACTATCATTGTTCATCTATGTCATGCCTTCTCTTAGAGCACAACAATAGGAAAGTCAATACCCTTCAGAAGAATTCCACGCTTTTGGTCGACTATCTGACTCTTAGCTAGCTTGAAAAAGGCTTTAAGCTCCGCCCACTTTACAGTCACTTGAAAAGCTTGTGTTCTTTTCTAAACCTTATAAATCACATTTATTAGCATGAAGATATTAAAACATGTTGTAAAAATGTGTAAATGTAAAAAAAATTTTCACAGTGCATGGTGTTTTCTTGATTTCTTAACAGTGAAATTAATATTTCAATTCTGACCTCAAAAGACTTGATATTTGGTTTTATTAAGTATGTATATTTTTGGCATAAATAAATAAATGCCATTTTTGGAAGAAAAAAAAAAACACTCACTACAAAAACAACCGGTAAAGATTAATTGCAAAGCCACAAATTACCTTGGAGTACAAATGGCCATAATTGCATATTAACTAAGAAAAACTATTGACTTTACTAATGAGAAAGATGCAATTCCATTGTAGACACTGAATAAATACATTCCAGCTCATCTGTCATGCTTATTCTCAAACTGTTTCACATTAAAGTGTCCAAAAATGAAGTGAATTTTGATGTAAGCGTAACATGCTCTGTTTTTCCCAGGTAAATTTTCCTGAATACAGTTCTATCCAGTTTGAACTGGATCATAATGTCAAAGCACCAGTTTGTAAAAGTGCCACGCTGCACCCAGCATCACTCTTTCTTCCAGTCGCTATGTCTGTTGGCTAATTTGCTTCCTGATGTTGCCTGTTGTACGAGCTGGCAGGTGTGACGCTTTATAATACACATTGTGGCGCATTTATTCAATCAGGCATCATTGTAGCGTACAGTCATAAATCCGCTTACGGCTCGGAGAGAAAGCGCAGGCAGTCTGAGGGATGGGTGCAGATGGCATCTCTAAAATAAGGCATTATAATTAGGGAAAATAGGAAATGGTGTTAATTAGTGGAATAGTTCAGCTACGATCAGCTGGCTAAGCGCATTCTTACTCTCTCGCTCTGTACCATGGCCTGGTGTTTCATTCTTTCCTCCGTTTCTCTTTCTCTTTCTTGGATCCGGCAGTCGGTGCCGTCACAGCTGCCACCAGTGGCCTCATTGTCTCTTTGTGTGGTGTGGAGAGAATGATTAAGCGCTAAATTCATCCCCCATCATGCCTCTTAATTGTTTATTAACAGGCTTCCTGCTCAGACGGAGCGGAGCTTCATGCCGACGGATAATGCCACACGCGGCATGAATCGCGGCCTGATTCCAGGCACAATACTTAATTGTTGTCCTTAATAAAAGCTGAAGATGATCATCATACGTCAGCATTAGAGAAATCAGAAAGCTTTTAAAAGTTGTATTAGCTACTGGATGACATCATGCGTCATCTGATACCGTGATCTGGAATTAGACATACGAAGATTTGAGAAACACTAGAGACTCAAAGAATCAGGCGCAGGACATCTTTCTTTATTTGGATAAATCACAAAGTACAAAACATAAAAATACAGAACATTATTAGGATATGGACTTTTTATTAGTGTGTAGGGCTAGATGACTAGAAGACTAGATGAAGTCAAAACCTTGTCTTAAAAGCGTCGAGGACAAGTCGGGGTCAAGTCCAAATGAAAGCAAGACTGAATCAATATCCTCGACCACCAAATCATCATGCTTTACTTCAGCTAGTTGGCTTCATGTATGCATCGCAGCAATAATCAGGCTGTTTTGTAAAAAAAACAATGGAATTACTTTCTTGTTTTTTTTTATTAAACTATGCGCATGCGAAAAAGAAAAACAAACAAAACAACAACACAAGCACTCATTTCACAAACTCTCAGACTATATTAAGGAAGATTCACAAGTCTGAGAAAGTAGAAATGGCAGTAGAAAGACAAGTCTAAGTCAGTGCAGGGAACGTCTCGAGACTCATTAGCCCATGACGTGACCGACTTCAAAATCAGCTAAAAACAGAAAACCTGAAACTCATCATTAATGATTTTGACTTTGGACCTTTTGTCCTGTTAAACAATCAAGCAAACAAAAGCATTATTTTATAAGGAAAATATCATTTTCATGTGATAAATGTGAAAGACTCTAAACTTTGTCTAAACATTTCTTGTTGTATGTTTAGTGCAACAGCGCGTCCTTTTCCTTGTTGCTGTCTTAAGTGTCCAGCTACACTCAAGACCTCATTCACCATTAAGATGTTAGACTCTAATTTTCATGCCACTGGAAACTAATTAATGCTAACATGTTCTTTTTTATGTAATCTTCCTGTTCTTGACGAGTTACTGTTTTTCATTGTCAGAAATATTGCTTTCATCTGTTTAATGCTATAATGTAAGTGATAACAGGAACTAACTTCTTAAATGTGACTACAAACAGATAAAAATATAAAGTGTGCTTTAATTAATAGAAAAATACAATAGCTGCTGTGGGATAAGAGAAAAATTTCTCAGTGATCGTACTCTGAAAACGATCACCTTCCGGTTTAGTAACTCTGCTTCATCACACCACCTTGCCATTGATTATTTTCTTATAACTGCATGACACAGAGTGTTTCATTGCTTATTTTTCATTACTTATCCCTTTGCTGTTCGCAGTAATGTTTATTTGATTGATGTTTCGATAATGATAATAATTCAGCACTCACTGTTGTGAAACTTTGTGAAATAATGTGACACATCGAGCTAATTATTTTCCTCATTGCCCAATTTCAGAGAGCAAATCGCTTTCACGTACGGAGAGAAAAGCGGACCCGAGATCAAATTACGCAGAGAACTGAAAAAAGAGACAATTATTGTGAATATTTCATTTTCAGTTTTTGATTGATTTTATTCCATCATGGTGCATAGATTGCTTTGGTTGTACACAGGTCAGTGTGTGTGAGTGAGTGTGTGTGTGTGTATGTGTGTGTGTGTCCAGCACCCATGAGCAATTTGGCTGCAGAGATTGCAAGTCTACTCCCTGTAATAATAAGCTGTCACATTATCAGTGTTGTAATAGAGCTTGGGCTGGGAATGGCACACACTTTGCCCCAACTATTTTTACTATGAGTGACAGAAATAAAGAAATAAACATCCACATTTTAACACTTTATCCAAATACACACCCACACCATCACCTTTTACAGTCGTGGGACAAATGTAGAGTCTCTAAATGGCCATGAATAATTATAAGTGCAGCACACACACACACACACACACACACACACACACACACAAACACACAAACACACACTACAGGAATCGAGGGAAGAAATTTCACTTTAAACACTCACTCTATCCAGTCCCTCTAGACAGGAAGTGCTGGAGCAGATAACATGGCAAACGCTGAGTACCACGGCACGGCGCAGGTGCATGCTGGGAGCTGAGAGAGGTGAGACAGGGCAAAACAATTTCATTACCACCTGAGAAAGTGCTGGAGAGCGAAATCAGCTCTGCATGTCCACAATGTGCTCAAATAGCTTTTTCAAAACTGTTGTTTTATTTTTGTTTTTCCAAACGGACATCCATGAGCCCGAGCCTGATGGCTTAATTTATTCACATGGTCAGTGTACCGTGTTCAATTAAATTATTTTACCTGTAGCAAGTTCATACCGTGTAATATATGACCTTATATTCGCTCATACAATATGTGAACTGAAATGAAGTGACTGACTTAAATGAAACATAGCATGAATTAGGTAGTTGCCATAACAGTGTAATTTTCACAACTAGTAAATATAGCACAATTAAATATTAAGACAAGTCCAACCATGATTACATATCAGTGCAAAAATTGGTATCCTGCACAGTTCCTGGATGAAAAATCCCCCCAGGAAGTGAGTCCTGCACCAGAACAGCATGAATCAGCATGAAGCGTAATCAACATGACTTTGAAATTCTTTAAAATAGCATGAAACATACAAAAAGTACGGTTCTGTCATGAATCACTCGACCACTGACTGAGCTAGAATTGAAGAAGATATTTTTCAATTATAGATATCTCATCATAGACTTTTCGTTCGTGTTTTTTACTCGTGATAGCACATTGAGATATCTTAATTCTATTTATAAGGAAATAAATAAAGCTGTTTATTAACAACCCAGATCATCAAACTCCCAGGATTCAAACGTCAGACAAACAGAGAAGCGCAGGAATGTCAAAATCTAAATGAATGGAAGAAACTAAAAGTAAAAAAAGAAACAGGAATAAAGAGCATACATTCTCTGAGTTATTTCAGTCTGAAATGGTAAAAGATGTGTAGAGGATGAAGCAGTATAAATACGCAGGAGTAAATGAGGGTTAACAGAAAACAGCTGAGTTTAAAAGGAAGCTGTGTGAGAGCGAGGTAAAGTCTGGACCGGATTAGATTGTAGATTTGTGGTCACACCTAGGTAGATAGAGGATTCGGATGTGATCACTCATTAAATTCATATACAGTCCAAACACTCCCACTGGTTGGCTGGTTAATTCATTTTTAAGCATTTGTGAAAGCTAAAAGTTGCAAAATACAGAACCAGAATAAACTTGTTGGATTGACATGAAGAACTTATGCATTGCGTGAATTGTAAACTGAACACTGTGAATTTTGGGAAGAAGTTTTCGTCTTAGTCACTTAATGAAAATTGTAATTACATTTCAGTCACATTTTAGTCTTTTTGTTTTAGTCAAGATTTAGTCCATTGAACTCTAATTTTAGTCTAGGTTTAGTTGATACTCCTGGTAAAGGTGAGCTGTAGCTTTAAGATAAACTATTACTGTCACAAAATGAAAGCAGAGGCTGATGCATGTGCAAAATTTCAAACTTTCAAAACTAAAACCAACAGAGAGCGGGAAAAATACCAAAACTAAAAAAAAAAACCCAACTACGGCAAGGTAAGGTAAACAGACCATGAAAACTAGCCAGTACTTATATACAATCTACAAACCACATATAATGCTACCGCAACTAAGGAGCGACAACCAAGCCCTTAAATAAGGTGACTAATTAGAGAACTCAAAACAGGAGTGCACAATCAAAGGAGGAAGTGGGATAGACAACAAAAGAAGAGTTTAAAATGAGTGTCAGGGTGACCTCTGGTGGTCTGGAGGTGAATTGTCCCTGGTGGACATGACAATTACAGGAGGGGGCTGGCTAGATAGGTTTTTTGGAACATGATTAGTGGTGCTGTTGCTATGTGGAAGTTATCTGGAATTAGCCACGGTTCTGTTACTGTTTTGCTAATTATCAAGGGAAGATGGAATTTTGCACACTGTGATGGTGATGAGAGCTATTTTCATATAAATGATGCATGACTCATATACCTGTTAGAATCCAGGAACATCGTGGAAGCTGTTATCAAGCCTAGTGAGCTGCATTCCCTCACTTCCTAACAATGGTCAGGAACATTTGCAAAAAGGATACTTCTCCTGACTGGAAAAATTCCCATACTAGATAGTCTGCTTGAACAGAGTCAGATATTTCGTCTCGTCTTTACTTGTCAGGACATAATGAACAGAGATTTTGCTGTATTTGTTTTGTTGTCATTTATTTGTTCAATTTTTTTTGTTGTCGTTACAATTTAGTCATGAAAAAGAAGGCTGTCAAGGAATACTTACAAAATTATTTTATTTGACAAAATTAACACTCATTATGAATCACAATATTGAAGGTTGTGATATGACAATCTACAGTGAGGGAAGGGATTGGATATTTGCACAGTTTTTGGCTTTTTTAAATTTAAATTAAATTTAAATTAAAACTAAAGATTTATGTATTAGATTGTTTGCTTGTTTTTTTGTTTGGTTATTTGTTTCAGAAAAGCATTCAAACATGTCCTTTGTCTGGGAGAAAACTGCCATAATTTGTTCAAATAGACTTATTTGATTCAATGATGTTATTATAGTGCATTTAAAAGCAAACATAAATTTGCAGCTTTAAAGAAATCAGGCTGTGGATTTAGATTTCTAGGAAAACTAGAGATAAGGAATAAGGAATAAGGAAGAAGGCTTGACTCAAAAGGGAACCTGTGTGATTATAAATTATTAGAGCATACAGGTGTAGAGGAGTAAAGACATGCAGGATTGAGTGTGGTTACCACACGTTCATTAGGAGCACAGTCCTGGGATGAGTAACAGGACAGTGTTTACGATTACAGAAGCAGCTCTTAGGAACAAATGTACAGATTAAAAAAGAAACACAAAGAGGAGACTTCATCATTTTGCAAATCCCAGTATAATGTCATAAATATGTGGATTTATTTTTCTTTAAACCATTCCGTTCTTATTGACTGCGAGTCTGCATTGCATTGCATCATAACAATTTACACAATTAAGTGTGTGATTAAGCATTTCACATAGATTTCACATGAGGAATTCTCACGCTGCTAAAATAAGAATCCATTCTGAAATACAGTCACTGACTGATGTGTGTTGTAGAGTAAATTAAAAACAAATGAGATTTGATAACTGATTGTGGTGCACTCAGACGTCCAGACCCGACCGCAATAAAAAACAAGAATAAACATTCCTAATGGAGCAATTAGTGGATAATGTCGCATAGATGAGCTCTTACACACTCAGGTAGGAGTGTGTGTGTGTGTGTGTGTGTGTATGTGTGTGTGTGTATGCGAAAGAGTGAAATTTAAATTCCGAACTGATGTGCTGACAGCTGGTGATGCTTGTGTGTGTGTGTGGGTGTGTGTGTGTGTTTGTGTGTGGGTGTGAGTGTGTGTGGGTGTGTGTGTGTGTGTGGGTGTGTGTGTGTGTGTGTTCGAGATCGCTCATCCTCACCAGAGAAGGAAAATGGAGGCTCACTCTCCTGACCACGCTGCAGTGACCTCTATTAACTCCGGCACAGGGGTGAAACCAAAATCCCTGGGGACACACTGTTCCTGTCTACTTTCACTCTCTTTCTCTCGTTCATACACTCCTTCATACACTACCTCACTCACTCACTCACTCACTCACACACACACACACACACACACACTTACTATGTAGATTCATGGCTGTTATACCTTCGCTGTAGCTCCTGTAATCCAATATGTGGAGCCGTTGTTTTATTCTGGAGTTCTGCAGGGTAGGATTAAAATAAAATAAAAAAAAAAAAGTAATTTTACAATACAGACTGGTGTGTGTTGATTTGTTTCCCCATATGCTTTTATTTTTTATACAAATAATATTTGGTAACACTTTCTATGTAGGTCATATTTATAACAAACTATGAACATATCCATGATGCGTTATACATATTGTTACAATTATCTACTACGATACATTACACTTTATAGCTGTCTTTATTATGAGTTATGAACATGATTATTAACATGAAGTAGTAAGTATTGTTCATATCACCATGCCTTACCATTGTGTATTATGAGAAGATATAACTGTATGAATGCATTGGATCATGTTATAAATGTAAATATAAGTGATTTAAGGATAGACGATAAATGATTGACTGATTGATTGATTGATTGTACATATGGCCTTCACAGAAAGTATTACAGAATACTTCTATTTTTATTGTTACCGAATATTTCTATTTCTATATTTCTATTTTAAACCATTATAGGTTTAAGTCATTTGCATTGTTTTGAAAAAGTTGCTAAAATATTTGTTGGGGTCAGATTTGTTTACCTTTACTTCCCTTGTCTTGCCTTGTATTTACTTGTCTTGCCTTACTTTGCTTTTTCTTGCCTTGCCTTTACTTGCCTTTACTTGCCTTGGCTTTACTTGCCATGCCTTTTCTTGCCTTGCCTTTACTTGCCTTGCCTTTACTTGCCTTGCCTTTACTTGCCTTGCTTTGCTTTGCTTTTTCTTGCCTTGCCTTTACTTGCCTTGCCTTTACTTGCCTTGCCTTTACTTGCCTTGCCTTTACTTGCCTTGCCTTTACTTGCCTTGGCTTTACTTGCCTTGGCTTTACTTGCCTTGCCTTTACTTGCCTTGCCTTGTCTCAAGAAGTGATGCGATGGTCAGTGACACAAAATGGGTGACACAAGTAACACCAAAAAGTTACATTTATGCATCTGAGAAGCATAGCAATGTGGTAACAACCAACAGGAGAAGGATTCCACGATTGCTGCACCATATAGCCTGTAATTAAGACAAAAATAATGGCGCCCTATAAAAGGAGGAAGAGTCAGTAGTGTGTGTCCACGGGAGCCGAGGCGCTGCAGTACAGCTGAGCTGTATGAGAAGCAATCAAACATTTCAGAGACTGCTCTTGTTGCAAAGAAACAAAATGCACATGCACGTGCAGCAGAAGCGAGCAGTAACATTCGTGAGTCAGTGTGCTGCGTGACGTCGAGCTGTCGACATTAGAATCAGTGTCATACACGTTTTTGTGACAACATGCATGCGTCCATTTGCAATTTTACAGTAGGTCTTAAACTTGAGCTGAGCACAAGCATCACATTCTGTGTCAAACTCAAGAAATTTGGCATCGGAGACTCTTGAAATGCTTCAGCAAGCCTATGGCAATGAAGCAATGGGCTTCACAATGTCAGTAGCTTCTGTGATGGTGATCCCACCATCCTGATGAACAATGCACGTAGTTTCTTGGACATTTTAGAGGGTTGTACATGTGGAGGGTCACCCTGACCTCTCGTCATACTCCAGTGATGTTATGCCCTTGTAGAAGCATGAATGCCACTCAAAACACCTCCCCTGGCTCACTGCTTCATTGCTGTAGGTCCATAGTAAAATCTCAAATGCGAATGTGCACATTGTCACAAAAGTGCATGTAACACAGGTCCCGATGTTGACAACGCGATGTCACGAAACATACTGACTCTCGAAAGTTTCTGCTCGCTCCTGCTGCATGTGCATAACCATGACACGCTTTGTTCATTTGCATCAGGACCAGTCTCAAAACTTTTTTTATCGCACAGCTTGTGTTGATCATACTACTTGAAGATTTATTGACATTTTGACCCGTTTCCAATCTTTGCCTTTTGTGGGGTTTTGTGGGCGTGGCTAAATGTAAATGAGCTGTGCTCTAATTGTGCTTGGTAAAATGCAAATTCATTTAGGTGCATGTGAGTATGACGAAAATAAGAAAGACTTTTGTAAGACTTTCTCCTTTAAAAATATTTCCACACAACTTTAATAAAAGATTGATAAATGACATCAGGTGTTTGTATTGATTCGATACAACAACGCTGTACAGGTCCATGTAGGAGTTTCAGTGTGCAGTGTGTTGACATGTTCACTCCTCTGACCCCCCGAGTCTCACCCTGCTTAGTGAATCTTTCCGAGAGTACGAGTGCTCCATACATGTCATATGTATTACTATTGCAAGTCTTCCTCAGATTGTAAGGTTGCATCATTGATCGACTCCTTGCTTTGTGACTTCTCCGTGCAGCATTCCTGATAGTATGAGCACTTACGCCAGCTCTCTCTCTGTCTCTCTGTGAGTGCACACACGCGAGTGTATGTTCTGCGATGAATGAATGTCTTGCACTTGTTTCTCATCAGTTAGTGGAACTTCTTTGGCTCCTTTAACAGCTTTCAGCAGGATTTAATTCTGCCTCATTTATAAGTCGCTTTGCATGAAATGAATAAAAGTAAATGTAAATATTGCATGCCTGACCATGCGTACATATCCATCCAGTGGCTTTAGCTCAGATTTAATCACTATTTGCTCTCCGTCACACACTCCTAAGCCGAGTCTTTAGACTTCAGCATGCCGCAGTGTAGATGTAGCTCTAACCTCGGCGTGACTGTGAATTTATGAAGCCCGAGACGTCTCATCTTCAGCCTGACACAACATGGCCTCCCTTGTGAACTCTGTCGGAGCGACAAATCTTAGGATGACTTGAGCGTAATGATGTTTTACAGGCACAGTGTCGTTCCTATCACTCCGATGAAGGGTTTTTTTAGTTTGTGATGAATTATGTTGTACCTAAGACGATGAATACAAATGTTATTCGCTTTAAAATATAAAAGAAGGATAAATCTTCTTAGAGCTAGAATAATTTCATATTTTTTAAATGATTTCTTGTGACTTTACTTCATAACTTGCTGATATATTAAAGGGTGTCCTATATAATGAATGAAGGTCCACCTATGTTACTATGAATGACAACAAAAGATGTTGTCATATGACAGTTTCCTCTCACATTAGTAAAGACACAGCATGCTATTGTAGTTAAATCATCAACGACAGGGAGGTGTGACGAAGAGGAGCTGCCTTTACCAACCTGAAGTTGGTTATTTTCCTATAACCACACTTATGGAACCTCCACAAAACACGTTAGTTCTTATTATTACTTATAGCAGTTATATGCAGTCGTTACCTCAGCAGCCTCACTTATTTGACATTTATAAGAGAAAAGAAAAGACAGTCTTGTTATAGAAAAACTCCTACCACAAAGTATTGACACTGGAGATTCCTTCCATAAATGTTAAACACCTTTTTTTTCTACTGAAAACATTAAAACCATATCAATATCATCACCATATAATATCATATTTTGTTCTTTATTAAATAACAATCATATATTATATGAAGCATCTGCCTTAGAAGTCCTGGTGAATGTTACTATCTACTACGATCTGTTACCATAGAAACTCCCAACCAATCAGAATCCATAACTGAACAGCGCTGTGGTGAATTCCATTCTGCCTTTATGAATATATTGATTGGTGGTTTGATGATCCATGAATTGTGGAAAAGTATAAAATGATGCCAAATAGTGAAGATTACTCTGATACATGTATGATACATTTTTCACATTATGTATTATATTTTGAGAATAAAAAGAAAGGAAGTACCAATACCAATTCCCTCTCTTAAAACCTACCACTTAGCCGTACGCCTGTGTTTAATCTAAATTAAATGTAGTATGAATTCGCAGTTAATCATGCAAAACTATTTTAAAGTCCGTCAGACTATCTTAGTTTAACGTAGATGGTAAGGAATATGTAACTGGACCTTTCGAGCAAGCATTTAAGAAAAATCCTTATTTATGATGTCAATAGAACTTCGTGTAAACGATGATTTGTGAGAGACAGTACAGATTTTTCCTTGTCTGGTGTATGAAGCTTGAAAAATGATCCAGCAGCAAATTTTCTGCACTTCACTGCTCATCTGATCATCAGATAAGCAGGGCAGAATTTTCAATGTGTAATCATGCTTCCTGGCTTTTGTCAATAGATTAATCTGTCTTGCTCTGTCCTGCAAATTTGGTCAGATTTGTCACGATCCTCCTGAGTTCCAGGAAAAAATGTCTCCCAATTTTTTTCACTTAAAAAACCTCAACATGTGGTATCATTTAAAAATCTTAAATTTCCCTTTTAAAGACCATTGGAAGTTAGTTCTGTAGCTTGCATGGAGTAGGAAATAAAGAAGTTTACATATGTCCTCCAGAGAGGACAAAATTAAACTGCTGGAACTCAGGGGGACATAATAGTTGATAATTACGTGCCTCATTTCCTTTTTGAAGGGCTACTACCCAGTCAAGGGCACTCTAAAACTAGGGGCAGAGCCAAAGGATGAGTGGGGTGGATTGAGATTAGGCTGGAGTGTAGCAGAGAGTTACTAGACTACTGAAGATCGCTAGTCCACTGGGAAAAAGATTCCTGCTAGAGACATTATCAGGACATGTCTGTGATGGTTGGGTTTGACCAACTGCATGGCTCCTGGACAGGAAGTGAAACCAAATTGAGCCAATTAAGTACCTGTGCTTAGGTACCCGATCCTTCTATACTTTCTCACATATAGATGATACTGTCCTTTAGAATCAGTGTGGTCACCTGGATTAGTGAGTATACAGTATTACTGTTTACTGGCAGTTTTTTTTAGTCAAAAATCGTATTGTCTTTTAACATATCAATAAATTAAAATTATCATGGTTATACCATTATATCAGCATTGCTGAATTCTCATAAGAACAAGTGTGGAATAAATTTCCATTCCGGTGGTCTGACAGTATATCCGCCTATTAGATCATTATAATACATTATTGTTTCTATAGTAACCGCTCATGCATAGATACTTGTATGGTGGGTGCAGCATTTAATCTAAAACTATTAATAAACTTAATAAATCTATTTTCTATAATAAATCTAAATAAATAAATCTTTTTAAATGTGTTGTCATTTAAGAAAGAAAAATAAGTAATTGTTGATATGGTGAAGTTTTCTTTTAGGAGCTGTTTATGTAATGTTTAAGGAAGGAGTCTATAGTGTCAGGAATTTCTAACACTTAGGTCTCTGTAATATAACAAGAGGGAAAAAAACTTATTAGCTTCAAGAGAAAGAAAAAAAAGAGGCTGGTGAGAGAGCGGCTGTCTAAAGCTGTACACAGCATTAAGGGTAACAACGGTTGTTCAAAAAATGTGTTGTTTTGTTTATTAATAAATTAAGAATTGAAATTGTTGGCAAATCATTGTTGTATAGTATAAACAGAATTACACACGACACACTCTGAAGTGGATTCAGTTTCTATAACAGCATGGTTATATCTTGAATGCGCATGAAACTTGAGTAACCATGTGTCCAATCCGATGTATGAAAAACATCATGACAACTCAGACTGACTTCCTGTCTGATCACTGGTCAGTCGTTTGGTGAGACAACATATCAGTCTTTTCCGTTACTGGACTTGAGATTAGAGGAGACATGATCCCACAGCAGCCGAGATTAAAAGAGACAGAGAGAGCATGCTGAAAATGATTAAAAGAGATGGAGATGTGGAGAAGAGGAGAGAGAAGGTTAAGTGACCAGGTGGTCAGACACACCATGGCATCTCTGTACAACACACCACGGACAATACACATCGTGTGTGTGTGTGTGTGTGTGGTAGCGAATAAGATCATTTGGGAGCGCTTGTTATTTTAGAGCTGCTGGCTGAGAAACTACTCGCTGGCAAACAATAGGAGGAAAACTGGACGATTGGGGTTGTTGGAGAATCCCGTCTGGTCTGGAAGGGAGCCGAATGAGAGAAAGAGAAAACGAGAAAGAGACGTGCTTTGTGCCCAGCAGGAGAAAATGGCATATGGAGCAGAATGAAAGCTGGAAGAGTCATACAGAAAAAGGGATTTTGCGTACGAGAGGAAAAAGTCTCATTATCCTTGGTGGTCAGTCTCACTGTGAGAGGTGCTGTGAGTGAATCTCACACACAGACCAGGGTCGACCTGCAGCTCTGATTGGTTTCATCAGTCTATAGTCAGTGTGATGTGAAAAGATTCTGTACTGATTATTAAAAGGTCAAGGCATCAATGTAATGCCAACGAGTCTGCATCTTTTTTCTCGATGTCTGAGGTGACTGGGATGCATAATGCTGCAGGAATCTATTAATTGGGCCATACACGGCATCAAAACCTATAAAACCTGTTGTTTTAAACACTAAAAATCATCTGTGTTATCTAACAAAGAGTCGTATACGGTCGTATACCGTCGTATTGCGTCATATAGTTAGGGACATAAGGTACATTTTTACACGGAGAAAGTTACATGCATTCAGAGTCGGGTTACGAAGAAAGCTTAGGTTGATTTTCTGTGAGCCCCTTTCGAAAATTTAGTTTTCAGTCCTTTATCTTTAATTTTTATCTTTTTTCAAAGGTTTTACCCTTTACCCTAACAAACAATGGACAATAGTGACAGTACATCTAGCATCCTTCACAGAAAAGGTGTTATGTGTAGAAATGCTACAAATCTGCACCTATAAACTTGTGAAAATTTAGTACAATATTAAAAAAGGTGTGATTTGAGCTCGAACAATTAATCAGCTTCAGCTCTGTGCTAACAAGCCCACTTGCAGATTATTTATATTCCAAAATATATATATTTATATATATATGCATCTCATTTACATGAAACAAGCCCTACTTTATACAGATTTAGTGATAGTGAGATAAAAGTGGTGATAATGAGCTAAAAGAAAGAATTCAGCAGGATACCAAGATTGAAAGAAGTTCTGTCATATTTAATTGAAGTACAACTTAAAAAAATATTTTTTATTAACAAACCTGAGCCATTCTCTTAGGTAACATTAGCACATAGCTAGCTGGCCAGTTACAGTAAGTGCTTTAATGTGCAGCAGATTCAAACACATTCACACAGCTTTGTGTATATTTACTGTTTATTTAACAGCAGCCAAACACATCAAAATATAATTTTGGTCATTAATAATAATAGCTGCCTTGTGAATGTGAATGTGAACCCCCTGGGGTGTGCAAGTCAGTGTGGTCTTAGTGCCGATCCCAAGCCCGGATAAAACGGGAAGGGTTGTGTCAGGATGGGCATCCGGCGGAAAACCTGTGCCAAGTCAAACATGCGAACAATGGATGAAAGCAGTTGAAAGAAGAAGAAGAAGATTAATAATAGCTACCTTGAACGCTTGCTAGCATATTAGCATAGCTAATGATATCAGATAATGGTTTAAGCCAGTGACATCACAAACTGAGCTGAAATGAAAAAATGTGAATTTAGCATTGTTATTACTATTCAAACAGTACATTTTTGCATTCAGAGCTACAATCTGAAAACCTCTGAAACATGTTTTTACCCCAATTCAGAATTTGGACTGTAGTGGATCCACTTATACTTTGACAAAGCTACTAAGACGAACCAAAAGTGAGATAACACGCATTCATATCAGAAAGCCATTACTTTTGCTTTAGTTACATAACTCACTGAGAAATTCTGCTTGGTTCAAAACACTCTGGAGTCTTTCTCCCAAATGCATCATTAAATCAGTGGCCATTTTCCGACAGCTGAGCGAGTGTAAACCCTTTTCTCCTTCTCTGGCATGGATGTCCACTAGGACGAAGCTTTTGGGAAATGGAACTCAGGACATTTTTCATTTTCCAGCAGGTTTGCAGTTGGTTCACCTCTTTTCAGCTACATCGTGACTGATTCTCCCACAGCGCAAACAGAAAACAAGTCAAATAATAACACAGTTAGCAGCAAGCACCGCTCTGGTTTGGTAAACACCGTCCCTGCGGTTTTGTCACGCACTCTTGTATTGTAGATCCTGTTTAATGGCCGGGCTGGAGGAGAGAGAGCCCAGTGGGTCTCCTCTCAGCACCGGCTCACTGACATTTAAGAAAGGTTGAGATAATTAGTGGCATGAAAGCCATCAAATCAGACAAATTTAACCCAGATGTTTTGGAAAGGCTAAGTGAGAAATGCCAGCTTCTAATTAAGTGCTTATGCTGAGTGAAGGTGAAGCGGATTGGGCTGGCTTGATGTGTGGAGTTGAAAAGCTCGTTAATGACGTCCCATTTGACCCTTCACCCCTAATCTCACTTAAAAATTACTTCCTGTGATAAATAATAGAAGATATAAAGGCACCTTTTAAAGGAGAAAAGCAACATCTGATGACAGTTAATGTCATTTAAAAGGAACAAATTATTATTGGGGATTTTTTTTCTTGTTGTTGCTTTCGGATGTTTTTTTCCTTGTGTGTAAACATGTCATTGCTGTGGCAGTGCAATTTCTTTGTCTTTGACAATTACAATAATCCTTAGACCTTGAACTTTGCTTATTTACATGCAACATCTGATACCATTTGATTCTAAGTGACATAATCCTACTGTAATAAATGCTAATGAACAGAAAACACAAAATCCAGTGATCGGGACATATTTCATGATTAATGATGGCAATCAAAGTAAAGCAGATTGCACACTACTCTGCAAAAGAACATACCAAGAGAAAGAAGTTCAGCATCCAATTCAAATAACCCGAGAAAACATCTTTATGGCATTTAAATAGGATGTTTAACCGAGAGTGCGGCCTGAGAGCCACCTCAGATGCTGTGGTACTGTTAGTTACACATGAGAGAGAGAGCGAGAGAGAGCGAGAGAGAGAGAAAGAGAGAGAGAGAGAGAGCACTTCAGTTCTGCGAGCACTGAGACACGCCCACTCACTACACTTTGTCTACACTTTGCTCACAAGTCAAGGTGCACTTCACACCAGCTCCATTACATCTTTAACATAAAACTCATGGGTAGTTGATATTAAAGTTCAACAAACAACGCTAGGTGACTAGCACTTAGCCAGTTAATGCACTTCATTTAAAAATGCTAACATGATAAAGAACGAGTCTAGTAGATTAAAGGTGCAGTCATCGATTCTGGAGAAAGATTGTTGATATTTGACCTCAACAGCCAAACTAATACACACCTCCCTTCAGTGCTCCTTCAGACGCTCCGCCCCAAAATTCCTGGACAAGCACTAACAGCAACACCCCCATCTCCTCTCCCCTTCCCCATGTTCTGTGATTGGCTGGAATACACCCCCTGTTGCTGATTGGCTGGAACAGTGTTGTATGGCTCGGTCCAAGCCACATTCTTTGTTTCCTGTTTAGAGATTCAGGGCTGTGTATGAACACCAGATTATGTTTCAGAGCACACACAGAACGTTAGAAGATATTTGCTTTTTTAGAAGATATTCGAATTTGACAAAAAGTGTATTGGATTGACTTTAAGTGTGCACTTTCAATGGACACTATTTAAACCAGGGCAACTTAAACCAAGCTAAATAACATGTCCTCTGGTGTTCCTTACTGATTAATAATAAGGAGGTTACTCATTTTGGTATCAGTTTCGAGATCAGTATCGACAAGTACAAAAAAATAGATGGTCTCCCTTATTTTTATTGTTTTTCCCTAAAGGCTCTAAACTCCAGATATTAAATCGATACACAGTCCAAAATTGTCTTATGGTGGTATTTATCAAAAACCAACCGCACAGCCATTTGACATGTTTTATTTTGCGCTGTGGGAAAACTGGTCATGATGTGGCCTGATGTAGGTGAGGAAACTGAAGAAATATTTACTTTCACATGGATTAAAAATCATTTCTTGGTTTCTGTCGCTGTCCTGGCTTCCATTTCCCAAAAGCATGGTCCTGGTGGACGTGTTAGAGAAGCCCACTCGCTACTGCTGTCTAATTATGACCACTAAGATACCATGCTATGATGCTACGATACTACTGGGACTCTGGGGTGATTCACATGGCAGAGCTCTGCAGTGAAAAATAGCATTTTATTTATAAACGGCTTTACTGATGTAATATAGAAGATACAGGGCGAATGTCAGATGCACTGTCTTGGCATTGTGTTTGGATCAGCTCTTTAGACAAAAATTCATTTTTTAAAAAAAAGCTAAAGGTTCTAAACAGATTAGAAACTATATAAGGAATAAAACACCATATATCTTGCTGTTATAGGAAATTAATCAAAGAGTCATGAAGCGTGAAACATTATATGGAATGTTTTTATTCCTTTCATACCACAGCAACTTGCCAACAATTACAGTTTTAATTAATAAAAGCACAGCATGTCATACTTTTTAAATCTATTTATAGTTACATTTAAAGCGGCTAGCTCTTCCTTCCCAGAATCCAGTGCGTTGTTTTTGTTTTGATAGCATGTGACTGCTGCTTGTCAGCTCTCTGAGCAGCAAAACTGCCACAAATTCCCTGTTCGTTATCCCGTCGAATCAAACTTTTTCTTCATCTATATATCATACCTGGAAGCTTTGAAAAAAAGGTTTTCTTTACTTCGCGGCCGCCTGCGGTGACGGCCAAGGTCGGTTCGGGTCCATTTCATACGGAATAACCATACGAAAGCAGGACTGACCGGTCGGAAGAATTTAAAATATAGATTTGACACAATATCTTCAGTTTCACATTACAGTTTAAGATGTATGGCTTAGATCTTAAATTCGCTGAATTGTTGCGGACTGCTTTCGGAATCGATGCCATCGTAAATGGCGATTCACCAAAGGATTGTGGGAAAGGTGAGCTGTTTTTTTCAATGTTGTGAACTAAGGTAGTTCTGGTTCTCACTTACTCAGGCATATCAGCTATAAACAGTCCTTTCCCTCACTAGCCTCTTTTTTATTCTCTATAGATGTTGTGATTTATAGCGATTTATTGAATTAATGAATTGATTAAAATATGTACATAATTTCCACATCAATAAAATATACGTCATTAACAAAACTATAGTCTTATGCTTACTTACTTTTGACTCATTTAGTATGATCACCTGCCACTGCTTTAGAACATGCATAAGAACATGGTTTCATGGACGTAGGTCTGTGAAGAGTGATGCAATCCTGTTGGAAAAACAGAAAAGATAACTCTTTTAAAACTTTTTTGCAATCTGATGAAATAATGGACTTATTGCACTCTAGTGTATATACGTATATATTGTTTTTGCTACTTGCGCTTTAAAACGGCCAACATGTACTAGCATTTGTCTTGGGTATGGAAATGCTATAATGCATTTTGGATGCTAAAAAAGGGCAAGGTGTTGTATCCAACAGCAACCATGCCTCCAGGCTCGACGGCTTGATCTGAATATCTGGCTTTATGAAGATTTATGAAGGTTGCTGTAGTTATATTAAACTTCATATCCAACGACAGGAGCCCAGTGGAACAGAGAATACCTTGGCGAGCGTGTTGCGGCTGCTTGTATCACCGTGTCCTCTGGGAAAACAACGGGAATGGGTTATAATAGAAAAAATACACACAAAGTGTTCATTAAGGATCGGCCTGGTGCGTGAGTTTGAGTGACCCGGCGATGTTACGGCCCGGTCAAGGGCTAATGTGAGGGTGAACTTCCTTCACCTCCGATATTCAGAAAGTTTCTGCTTGGGATATTTCATTTCCACGATGTTTCGTCCCCCACGTATTTTCTTTTGTTTTTAAAATATTTTGTTGGAGCAAATACTGACGTGTGGGAGGTAAATGCTCGATTTCCCAACTCTGGCTGTGAGGACTGTGAACTGTTAATTTGCACACTTTGATTTCCACACAAGCTGCCTTCATTATTCATACAGAGTTTTTTTTCTCACTATGTTTACTGATCTGTTTTTTTGTGTACTCATGGATTTATGTCTTAACCTCCAGCTCTTATTTGTGATATATTACATTCATTACAATTACTAATGGAGTGTTGGTGAGGAGGCCCGACACATTTGTAGTCACGGCGTATAGTGGCATTGTCATTCCGTGGATTAAGGAAGCAGATTTGGACATGTGCAGGAGGTTCGCGAGGCTAATTGTGTTCCTCCTTTCCTTATTCTTTTTCTTTTTTTTCAAGAGAGAGAGCTCTTACGCTGCTACTTCTGACAGCATGTTATTATCACCCTGCAAAGCTTTAAAACAACTTTGAGTTTGTGTGTGTGTGTGTGTGTGTGTTTTGAGACATGAATTCCAGTCAGTCAATGACTCAGTACTCTCTAAGGATGTGTAGGTATAAAACCCGATAAGAATAATTAAATGAAAATATGTATGCCTCAGTGTAAGAAGAAAAGAAATGAGGCATAAATGTAACTCACAAGGTGATTTCGAGTCATGAGGAATGAAGCTAATGGAATCTATACAGAGTCAGTGCCTTCAGCTCAAAAGCATTCTTAAACGTTTTTGTGCAATAGTTCTGTAATCTTATAAGCCTTCGGTCATTTTGTGTCTAACAGCTTCATTTTTTATTATCAACATTTTTTTTTTTTTTTTAGCAATGCAACCTTGACATAGAAACTCCAAAGTTCTCCAGGCTTTCAGTCCGCAGACTTTTTCCGAGTGGATGCCATTATCATGTGGTAATACGGTGCCCATCGTGTTAGTGCTTTTATTGGTATTTATTACACTGCTGGGTGAGATGTTATTGCCTTGCCGGCGTTGTCCTGAGCAGGCTAAATGGAGGTCAGCGCTCCAAATGAATCTGCATGCATGACTGAGCGAATCGGTTATGGACAAAGAAAGAAAGAAATTTTTTTTTCCGCCAGCAAAAACGTCTGTCTTTATTCTCCCTTTTGAGACAGATCTCCGTTCCTCATTGCTGTGGCTCATGACCATCTCTTAGCTGTAATGTAGAAAGTGTTTTCACTTATACTTTTCCTGTTTCACTCACTAAGGTTTCATAATCCAAATGACTTTAATCTGATTGGAGGTTTTATTTATACGGTAAATTTAGCCTTAAACTAAAGAATTAGGAAATTGTTGAAAATCTACATTTAATCTACAAATAGCTCATATTTCTTGTCAGAATGTAATATTTTTGATCACCTTATTATGCTTTAATACTTATTTGTTGGTCTGATTCAGTAAAACATACATACCTGTATACAAGAAGAAGAAGAAGAAGAAGAAGAAGAAGAAGAAATGCTGTTTTCAAGAGCAGAAATGTTTAAAATGTTTCTTTTGTACCAGAGACACGAGAGATGCCACAACAATCGGCTTTACTTCACTCCGCCATCTTTCTATTTCCCCAGGGGGAATTCTTCTTCTTCGGGTTTTCAGGTGCTCCTGCTGAATTATGGGATAGCATAGTGTGCCGTAGTGTGGTACGTTTGCATTCTACAGATGGAGTAGATCATTTGACTACTATTAAATTCCTCGTGAGTATTCACACACCCTTCATAATGCTTTTTGAGTATTAGTCGTATGGAAGTATGAGTATTAGGATATGTGTGTGTGGAGTCCTTAAATGCTGAAAACCGTGATTAGAGGAATGTGGAACAGCTGTGCACAATAATCAGGTGCGTGCTTGGATACGCAGTGCATCCTGGGAAATGAAGTCCGGACGTATAGTGTATAGTCCAGCGCAGAGGAAATAGCCGCACGCCAAGCTCGAAAGCACCCAGGGAGAGAATTATAAATCCCATCCCACTTATTTCCCCAAAGGATGATGATGATGATGATAATGACGATTTAAAGACAATTATTAAAATAAATACATTATGTGTTATCTATTATATATAATATATATATATATATACTTTTAACACTATTTTTTATGTTTTTTTTAGATTGATGCTAAAGAAGATCCTTTTTTGGTCATCCATTCTTCAACCATATTTTGTTGTTGTTGTCGCTATAAATGTAATACGTCTGATCATCTGATCAACTACCTGACAATTTCTGACTTCAGTAAACTGTTCAATATACTACCACAATGCAGTAACGCATCAGTGAAAAGACAATGTTGGTTGCCCAGAAAGTACAATTACTGATGCAGTTTTACTTCGGATCTTTGCTAGGTCAAACATTTTATTAACTTTAAAGACTAGATTTATGAAACTAACAAACAAAATAAAGCTGTATTTTCATTATGCATTCGTTTCCTTTGTGTTCTTGAATTATAGACTCTTTTTTTCAGTTTGTGTACAGCTGGACCTCCATTTGTCTCAGTGTGATGCACTGCAATTATAAACACAAATGCTGCACATTTATTATACTTCTAATTCAGAATAAATGCATCATTTTAATGATTTTTTTTCCATCTTCACTTTTTTATGTACTTTTTAGTTCGACTCAAGTTCTCATTAAAGTAGATTTTTTCATAGTTCAGAGGTTCTGAGACTTTTTGCACTGAGGGACTCATTTAACTGTGAAATAAATCACAGATTTGCTCATTAATAAAAAGAGCACAATAATATTTACAGACTTTGTCTTCCTGAACTTTCCACCAACACAACAGCTCATTAGGTCCAAGGAGAACTTATTTGTCGTAGGACGTCTTGTTTTTAAGTTATTGAGGATTGGTTCATAGAAAAATCACATGAATCATGTCAGATGTTATATTTCACACGTTTTCACGTGTGGTGTATATGTTTTGAATTTTCGCGGGGTTCTTTTGCACATGGTATAATACATTTTTACAGCATTACTCATTTAGTTGCACAACTTCCTCGGAAAAAGTGTCATTTTTCACATTGTTCATTTACTTTTGTCAATTTTTTTTACAAGCTTCACTTTTTTATATTTGACGTTTTCACACAATTGATTTATATATTTTCAAGTGATTTTCACACAAGTACTAGAAATTGATATTTCTTTGCATGATTCATGCTGTATATTTCTACATGTGGTTTCATTGCACAATTGTACATTTTTCACAATACACATTTTTTTCACTTTTTCCCCCCCATGATATTTTTACCCAATTGATTTATTTTTACATGTGACATTTTTTTGTCTTTCATTACACTATTAAATGTTTATGTAAAGTTTTCCACATGACATGAATGATTCTTTTGTTAAAACAATTTATTTTTACATTTTTCACATGATTCATATATTTCTACATGTGATTTTACACATCGATTTTTTTTTTTACATTATTCATTACCATTTAAGATTAGTTTGTTGGATTTTTTGATTTTTCAAAATCAAAAGATATGATTTTCACAAATCATATATTTTCACATTATTTTTTTACAAGTTGACTTTACACCTTTTTCTCACCCAGCATTTTACCCTGATCCCGATTGCATGCGATTCGCTTATTTGTGACTTTCACATGATTTCACACGAATTCCCAAGAAATCACATATGGAGAATCCATGCTGACATGTGAAATGAACAGGATGTCGTTTTTCTATCTCGGAGATTTAACCTAATTGAAGTGATCATGCAAACATGCTAGTATCAAGAATAACTTAAAAGTAAATATAATAACTTATATAATGAATTGAATACAAGTGTCTGACTCTATAGCTATGCTTCCTTGGCCCCTGGTTCCCCAGACCCATGGTTCCCTGGACCAAACTTTGGGAACCTACTGTATATTTAACTAAATTATGATAATAAAAAAAATGGCTTCTGGTGGTAAGTGGGAATTTTTTCCCCCTGGAGTTCTGGAAGTCTCTCTTATTCACTCCCATGAAGAGTTTGTTCAGTGTGAATCTCCAACACACCCCTTTAGCTCAGCTAGTGGCTGCCAGGTACCCAGCGCTCCGACCCTACTGTCACACAGAGCGAGAGACACAGACACAGAGAGCGAGAGAGAGAGAGAAAGAGAGAGAGAAAGAGAGAGTCGTTTATTGAAGTCTCCCCTGTACCTCATTAGGCTTCTAGCTGTCCTGGAGGAGCATCCACCACTGACAGGAAAAATAAAGAGTGGTTTACAGGCTGCGGGAAAGAGAGGGCGATAGAGAGAGATAGAGAAAGAGAGAAGCCAACCTTTCCTCTCATTATCTGCAATTCACTTCCAGTCTCTGCATTTGTTTCTTATTTGTAATTAAAGAAGAGTCGACGCGAGCTGGAAAGCAGCTGGCAATAAAATGCACAGGAGGCGATATTTTTCATTAGAACTAAGGATGAAAGAAAGAAATAAAAAAAGAAAGACAGAATGAAAAAAAAACCAACAACAGTGAGGAGACGAAGAGACAAGTCCGCCCTCTCGCTTGGCACATTATTTGTGAGGTGTGTCTCTCATCCTGTTCCATCCTGGACACATCACCATAATATTATAATAATGCCAGAAACAGAAATGTGGAATTTTTATTTTATTTTATTATTTTTTCCCCTCAGCTCTCGGCTCAGGTCTCGTGAGTGTCAGAGCGACTCTTTCAGACTGGAGGGAAAATTACCTGCATCGTCTGGTTCTCATGCACTTTAAGTGCTGCATTAGCACCGTTTTCCTCCTGATCAAACACACGAGCACTGAGAGATTGTTCAGCTTTTGACCTGAAATTGACCGGGCTAACAGCATGACTGACTCCCTGATCACGTGACTCACGTGGCCTTGATAATTATTTTATAAAAGCTCTTAGAGCGGTAGACTGAACACAAAGAATTTACTCTCTTTCAACCATCTTTCTCTCTCTCTATCGCTCTCTCACTCTCTCTCTCTTTGTGTGGCTGCACGTGCACATGTGATGGCATGTCTGGATACGGAAAATTAATTTCATCAAGAATTTACAGGTTGTGGTCACCGTGCGTGAATTAAGTTGAATTTCTTAAAAGCACCTAAGCACATTGATGACAGTTTAATGGTAGAGTGAGCTTTACTTAGTGACCTCTCTCACTTTTACTTAACATTGTTCGCATGTTGTATTTACCAATTTAGATTCCAGAATACATTCGTGATTCAAGATTGCTTCATAAATGTAATACGTTCTTTGACCCTTACATCTGATGCGAAACATTTTATGATTTGTGCTATAAAGGTATCGTTATAAATATAGATTAATTAAAAAAAAAAAAATTTGATAATTGTTTTCATTATTAAAAAAAAAAGTCACATTTTTTTAATGGTAGGTTTATGAACATCCTCTTTATCACACAACATCAACATTATTTATTTACTTCTGTATTTATGGAAAATGGGTTAGCAGCCTATTTTATCAACAGGCTTCAACATTTTTTTTTTTTTACATTTAAATTCTTTTTATTATTATAAATTGTTATTATTTTTTATTCATCTTTATCTTTCTTTGTTTATATTTATTGTTGATAAAATTTTAAAAGATAAAATAACATGTTACTGTAAAAATCATCTTTGTCCTCATCAATCATCAAGTAAATGTCATCTTGCAAAACCAACCAAACAAATAACAAATAAATGAAAAAAAAATAAAATTAAACACCTATGAAGGAAGGACTATATATATATAATATATATATATATATAAAATTAAAGAGGTCCTGTGATCATTAACACAGTCCACACACAAAGCTGCTAAAAAAAATAAAAGATAAATTTGGACGAGCTCAAATTTGACGAATCAGGTCACGAGTTGTGACAAGCTCTTTAAAAAAGTCTGAAACTTTCCAATGATTTGGTGTTTTTTGTGCTCATTTGACTGATGAGCGTAATTGGTGACCTCGGTGTGCCTCTGACAGCAGCGCTGCCAATCAGAACAATTCAGAAAAATTCCATTATTATGGATGTAATCACTCTTCATTGGCCTGAATTGCCTTTCATCCCAATAAAGAGCTATTCAGGTACAGAGCCCTGGCTAGAGGGAACTATTTTTTTTTTCTGGCATTAATATCGAGGATGTCCGAAAGCGCTGTGACTACAATCGAGACATTTGTGTGATGGGTGATGACACGCTGTAATTCAGGGCTTTTTGTTTCAAACAAGAGGCCTCCTCTTGGCTTTATGGAGAGACAAAATGACAAAATGAGGGCTGAGTGAAAGCAGGCAGCTCCGGCTCCTGTTGTCTCCGGTGAAATGAGTTTCGGAGAACGTTTCAGACAAATCAAAGAAATGGATGTCATTAAAAGGAGCGGAGAATGGCCCTGTGCCCTGTTTAACCTTATTAAAAAAATTGTTAGCGTATGTAAAACGTCTTGGCACTCAGATAATTGGAACGTATGATCTTGTGCATGTGTTTCTGATTCTGGTGAAAATACACTGAATTTGATTCTATACTTTTACTTGCCATAAATGTGCATGTTTGTAGTGTGTTTGTAAAATAAATAAAGCTTTGCTTTCGTAATTTAAAAAAAATCCAGCTTTGCGACATCTTTGTTTGCTTTCACCTTGACACCCAAAGGCAGATGATATTTTGAAATTGAGAAAATCCCTCTCAAGTGTTGCATACAAAACACAAATATACTGTATGTAAGGAATAAAACGGTCGTTGGTGTGCATTTATGGGAAAATAAATAGTCATGAAACAGATTCACTGTTAACACCTCAAAGAACAGCATGTCCCTCTTACACCACAGCAATTATTCCAAAAATTGCAATGGTTTATTTATTTAAAAGAACAACACATCATTTGTGTCTATTTGTAGTTACATTTATCGTTGTCATGTTACCGAGCACCCACAAGGTGTAAACTCGTCTCTCCTGAAAGCTCACAGCGTTTCCTCTGACACTGGAGACTCCTTCCATAAACGTAAAAAAACCCTTCTCCGTACTGACGAACGTCCGCTGTTTACGTTCCAGTGAGCGAGCCGTTACTATAGAAACGATAACGTATTCAAACAAACGCTTTAAAACAAAAACCTGCGATTTGCCTTGAAGACCAAACTTTCGACCAATCGTATTTGAGAATACAGGAATGCTGTGGTATAAATATACCTAATATATTTGTTAACTAACTGTTCAACAGAGTGTATGTGCAGAAATAATGATGCAAAGCAGACAGCAACAATAATGCAGTAGTGTTAGGAGTGGAACAGCAGGCTGTTTGTGAGACATTAATGAATTCACCAAGTGTGACAGCAAGGTGTACTGCTACGAAGACAGCTCTTGACAGCGTGCTAATAATAATGAATATCATAATGTGCAATGTGTGTGGGTTTAAACACAAAAAAACCTAACAAAAAAAACCCCATTAACACAGTCAGGGTGTTTGAAACCAGGCGAGTGATAGCATTAATGATCTGGAGGGAAAACTGGTCCGTCATCATTACAGAGCCTGTTGCTTTTTGTTAAGGATTATGTTGATGTTCGATGTCTGTGTCACATTGATTGATATGTGCAGAATTGAAAACGTGAAACAGAGACGTCTGTCATCTGCTGTGTCGACGTGACTCGACTTAAGTCCAACAGCATTTAAACTTTAATGTTCCTTTATTCTCTAACTTTTAGACCAAAGTTTCTTTTTGTTTTCTTTTTGCTTACCGAAATTAATACCGATATTTTTTATCATCAAAGGTTTGTTTGAAAGCTGATAGGAAAACACTTAATCGACAGAGCGTGTCAATAAACACGTCGAATGTTTAGGGGTTCCCTTACAAGAGCAACTGAAGAAACCTTAGGGTGTTTCGATTTAACCCGTGAAGAGTGACATGGTTACTCAAGGGTTCCTAAGTGGTTCTTAGTTCCCTAAAATGGTTCTAATGGGACCTCATTCTCATTGGAAAACACGTTGATGTAAGGTTTTAGATTTTAGATTTTGGAGTAAAGAGTAAGATGCACCCATACATGTTTTAAAAAATAGGGTTTCTTGCATAATGAAAGGATCTTAGCTTTCAAAAAAAGTTTTTTTTTTTAAATTATTATTTGTTTCTTATAAGGAAGCATTCTGTTTTAAGGTTACAGATTTTGGGTTTCTTGAAAAGGACAGCTGAATAACCCATAATACTTGTTTTTAAGTACTATTATTATTATTATTATTATTATTATTATTATTATTATTATTATTATTATTATTATTATTATTATTATTATTAT
>JAQQZX010000039.1:3520253-3538428 GCA_030068355.1 Notoglanidium maculatum | reverse complement strand
TAGAAAACCTGTGCTTGCCTAGGACCCTGAGATTGCCTGCTATGTCCGGCGCCCTGGCTCCCGGTATACACCTAACTATAGTCTTTAGGTTAGCATTATAGCAGGTATAAACCATCATCCTCTGTTGTTTTTCTGTCCTGAAGCTAATAAGACAAAAAGTACATCATGTCATGTTACTGTCACAGCAGCAGAAGCAGATACAATGGCAGAGAAGCAATTCCAGTATGTGAGCAACAATCAGAGGCGAAGAACAGGCAAAAAGTCAGGCGACTAGCAAACAGCAAACACTAGGACAGGCAGAATCAGGATAAACACAGTAATGAGGCTTGGCATGTAGAGATCGCCAGTACACTAAACGATACTCCGTGTTGACTGAGTGCTTAAGGTGCGCTCGTCGTGTTTACTGTGTTTACAAGAACAGTGCCAATCCCCCCCCACCCCCACCCCCGCCCCCGCCCGTAGCATTCACGACTCCATTTTTAAAAGCTCAGAAACAGGCGTGACGTGTTTTACAGAAATGGTGGAGGCCGGGGAAGTACATTTTAGTTGCATAGAGTTTTCTTCATAATTTTATAATATGTCTGCGGAAGATGTTGATATATTCAACACGCGTGTCTTTTCATTATGACTTTACATTTCCTACATTACGTTACCCGCTTGCTAGCTTGTTAAATTGAACCTCAGTGGTTTCTAGACACTGACAGTAATGTTAATATTACCTTTTGTGCTTTTTGGCTATTCGTAATGAGCACAAACTGTAAAAGCTGTGTGTTACAACATTACTCTAGTCATCAAGGGTCTTTAGGTGGCTATTGCTGAGCAACAGCGTCCTCATGACAATTTACCATGTCATGATCACAAGATCACGAACTCCGTTTGAAGGCAGCATTTTAAAGAGGTAAGTGGTGACTGGGTCCAGGTGTGTGTGATGAGTAGGCGGGTGATATAGAACGTGTTAGTGAGTGTGCATGTTGAAGGTTAGAGCACATGGTGGCCATCTGTAGGCGGTGATGTGTGTTGGGAACTGGAGTTCATGGTGGCCATGTTTGTAGGCTATTTGGGAAATGTAGGTATGCATAAGAGTTACAAACAAACCAGAATGTGCAAAGTCTGTGTCAGAAAATGTACTGCCTGTGCCAAAGCGCTGAAACTGGAGACTCGTTCAAGAATTACACATGTTTTTTTTGTTCTATTACATTTTTTTCATAATTTAGATTATGTGAAGCGACACGTTTCTGAATAAGCTGTTACTATAGCAACGGATTTGGTTTGCAGCTGGAAATATTGTCTGATCTGCTGTTCAGATAAAAAATTAATCAATGCTTTATGACCAATCAGAATCCAGAATTCAACACTGCTATCTTTTTGTTGCCTCTGCCTAATGGTGGCACGATTCAACAGTCCAACAATCCAGAGGTAAAGTCTGTATAAGGATCAGTGATTGAAACAATTGTAAAATAAATCAGTCCCAGTAGACAGCAGTGTTCAATGCTGGATGATATACAACAACTCGCAATAGATACTGTGTTTGCCTCAGGAAGAAACATGTGAGTTATATTTCTTAATCTCATGCCAAGATGTCATGCAGAGAAAAAAATCAAAAGGGAATGACTATTATAATAATTTTTCATAGTGAAACAAGCAAATGATTTCTAACTAGCATGATGTTAAACTGAACTATAAAATAACTACCGCGGTGTCTATAGATGATTTTCCCGCCATGCTGGCGATGTGGGAAAATTACGCTGAGAAAGCTCTGACAGTCTTCTAGTCACAGACCTCTACTGACCCCTAAAGACGAGCCGTTTTCCTCCATCAAGCAACAAAATTTGGGAAAATTAATGTTTAATGTTTCAATATCATTACTAAATACTTCTCCTTCAATATGTACATCTTCTTCAAATGTGAAAAGTATACGAGTTGTTTAGTTGTTTGTGTTGTGTCATATCCCGCACCATGCTCTGTCTTTAGTTGTGTGAACACATGTAGGCCTTTATATTTCATTCCACTGTATGTTGTACATACAGTCATGGGAAAAAGAAAGTACACCCTCTTTTAACAATTATGTCATCCTCAGCAAATTCTATAAACAAATATATAACCTCAGGTGACACAACAACAACAACAACAACAACAACAACAACAAAACATTTAAATATGTAGTTAATGTCAGAATGTCATTCAGTAGCCAGGTGAGAAAAAATAAGTACACCCTATAATCAGTAATAACATAATAACACAATTTCCCACCTCGGGCTGATTGATGTGCAAATTGGGCAAAGAAAGAGGACACCTCAACAAAAGTGGGCCATTTGTTTGCTCTGTCAGAGCAGGTAAAGCTCATAAAAACTTGATTCTGCTCTACTATAGTGAACTTCACACATTCATGCAACATTTTATACCATTATCGCAGAACAGCAACAACAGCAGACAGTAGCATGTAGATTACCAACAAGCTAACCAGCGGACAACAGCGAGTAGCTTAGCAACAATCTAGCCTGCTAGCATTAGTGCTAACACCAACATTGATGATTATCTTCTCAAAACATTGTTCAGTATGGTCAGTGTTATAGATTTAACCACTGTGCCTGTATATTAACTGATCTAAAGCCAAAACTGCTATAACTGCTATAAACCCATTTAAAACGTTTACACGTCATACAGTGTGAGCAGCCATGTTGATTTGATGTCACTCCCTTAAAAAGGAAAAAGACTAGTAGTTGAGAAGATGATGACTTGAAATTTCAAGTTGAGGTGCTGTTTTTGGTGTTTTTTACTGGAAATTACAAGTTGCAGCTTCACCCTGAATGCAGCATAACACACTCAGACAAAAGTGCTATCCTCCCTCTTAAGCATACCTGAGCTCACAGATGCCCACGATTTGTTAGTTCTACTCTGATTGACAGGTGAAGGACTATGACCCTCCCACCAAGAAAGCAAAGCCAGTCTTATTTTCCCATGATTTGTTTATTTTTGTGTGATTTATTTCATGTGACTCATTAATTTTCGTGTGATTCTTTTACTACACATGATTTGTTTTTATTCACGTGTTGTTTTCACATGATTCATTTATTTACATGCATGATTCTTCTATATGATTCATTTTCAAATGTGATTTTCTCACACATGATTCATTTCTTTTCCCATGTGATGCTTTCGCATAATCCATTCATTATTAAACATGATTTTTATATGATACACATAATTCATTTCCACATGTGATTCTTTCACATGAATCATTTATTTTACGTGTGTTTTTTTTTCTAGATTATAAGGTTGTGTTT
Source organism: Notoglanidium maculatum (assembly GCA_030068355.1). Classification (NCBI taxonomy): domain Eukaryota; kingdom Metazoa; phylum Chordata; class Actinopteri; order Siluriformes; family Auchenoglanididae; genus Notoglanidium; species Notoglanidium maculatum. The sequence goes on along the minus strand of JAQQZX010000039.1, from coordinate 3,535,144 downwards.
ATTGCACATGATTCTTTAGTGATCCAGTTATTTTCAAATGTCATTCCTGAGACGATTTCACACATTTATTTTCTTACTTATGATTAATTTTATATAAAAAAGAATATTTATTTACTTTCCACACAATTTCATTTATTTTCATTAAGTTTTGCTTTTATTCACGATTTATCATTTTCATATTCAGTTTTCTTTTTATAAACGATTCACTTAATTTTCACAGAATTATATTGCGACATTAATTGCCTGATGTCATGTGTGTTTACGTAACATGTCGGGATATATAAGTTCACATGCTTACACATGAAACATGAATAATTTTTCAGTAATGGATGATATGATAATTATTTCTACTTGCATTTATTTAACTTTAAATGAAATGACATGATACATACAGTGTGAGTCAGCGTCCGGCATTACCGAGGAGTTTGTGGTCTGCTTGATTTATTCGTCACTTAATTGCTTTATCAATGCACTCTGTATAACTGTAACATAAGGTTGTGTTTTGCCCCCATTGAAATAGGCTATTTGTGGTTTAAGTACCATCGAGTGAGATTTATGGAGCGTTGCGTAATGACTTTTGAACCAGGAATGAAGTTAAATGGACATAACGGGCAATCTCGGTGGCGGACTGAGTAAACAGGCTACGATAACACAATAACAGATACATCACATGATCCCAAAATGCTCCTGCATATGAACATATTGATAAAATAGACCTCTGGAGTAACTCGCTGTCACTCGTCTGCTCTCATTAGGCTGCTTCCTGAGCCACTTTTTCCAAATAATGCTGAAGGCAAAATCACTGTTAGGCCAAAAAAAACCATCGGTCTGCAGAGCGTAATTGACAGCGTGTGTATGTTCGAGAGAAAATAAGGCCACAGCGGCCGAGATCACGATCTCGGTGCACATGCATCACCGCTTAATATGGCTGGAAATTCTAACAGGAAGTCATCGACAGAGCAGAAAAGTGACAGGAAATGAGTTTGGATAGTTTTGTATAGAACAATGTGTTCATTTCCATTTGCCCGTTATATGTAATGCTCGTTATTTGGCTGCAGTGTGAGCTTTTAAGTGCAAAAAAAAAAATCTAATGCAATAAATAAATAAATATATAAACAAATAAAAACATAATAGTGATGCAAACGTCAATTTCAATATCAGACTAAATGTACTATAAAAATATATATATTAGGTCTGTGTAAACCTGTTTTCCTGATATGTAAACTATGACCCAAAGTCAAAACAAGATAAAAACCAAGTGCAAAAGTTTGCACGCCCTTTGGAGTAAATGAAGAAGACAAAGAGATTTAATGATTTAATTTTTTTAAAACATTTTAAAGATAACATAAAAGTACTCATTCTATCGCACATACCATCCTGAAAGATCATGGTCTTAATAATGCCTTAGAGCCAAACTGAATGACTGAATATGTCACAAACTCCATGCAAACAAGTTTTCTGTTAGGAAACGTTTATTTAACGTTAATGGAAGGAGTCTCCAGTGTCTTCGCTTTGTAACAGTCAGAGGTAAAGCTGCAACTACAATGAGAAGGAGTTAACGTTTGCGGTTTCTCTGGAACATGACAAGAAGTGGGATGTTTTTGTCTTGTTAGCTTAAAGAAATAGAAAAAAGAGAGGCTGATGAAGGCATGACTGTTTATAGCTCCTGTAATATACAGTAGGTAAGAACAAGAAAAGACCTGTCTCCCATATGTTAAATGTTACTATAAATGGATAAAAATGATGACATGTTGATCAACAAATTAAAAATTGTAATTCTTGGCAAATTGGTGTTGTAAGAGGAATAAAACATTTCAGGATGTGCTGTGGTGAGGGGTAACACTAACTCCACTTCATCACATCATGCTGTCACTGATTAATTTCCTATAATAGCACTATGTGCACTATATGTTTGAAGCATAACAAAATGTTGCAGGCAATGTTATTAAGTTTTATTATTCTCTACAACAACAACAACAATTCCACTATATGTGAACTGATATATTTTTTGGCTTTTACCATTCCACATGTTTAGTTTGGTTTCAAAATAATACACACAGAAAAAAACTACTTTTATGTAACTCAGTCCATGATACATTTCCTCTGGGATTAGACAGCGGTGTGATCCTTTCTGTCTCGAGTGCAACACTGAGACATCTCAGTATGCTGACCTGCGACCGCGAGCATCCCTCTGTACACACAAGAAACGCCGGCATTGTTTATTTGAGCAGTGATGAGTGTAACGTCGGGCTCCAGAGGCCCCTTATGAGACTGAAGCTGCCCAGAGCCCTCGTAATAACGGGACAAGCGAGTCATTTGTAGCAACACTGCTTCATCTCCTCGTCACTCTCTACTTTTTCCATTAAATGAGCTGTCACTCGTAAGGCGTCCGGGCCCTTGTTGTGCAGCTGCACAGCGGAAACAAGACGGAAAAGAAAAAAAAACATAGAAAATAAGGAAATGAAAAAGAAAACAATGCACTCGAGATTCTTTTCAACTTCAGAGGTGTCACTCTGTGATTTCTAGCACACCCAATTAGTCCTTCTAAATATAGCCAGAGGGCTCCGGTGAGCCGAGAGGGAGCGAGTGTGTCATGATGCTGGTTAGCAGCGTGGGAGGTAGTTAGGGAGTCTGTTTGGGAATACACATGGCCCGGGCCTGCCAAGATGCCGAAGATTTAGAGTGGGGATAACAAGACAGAAAGGACACGGTCCACAGGCCGCAACCGCCGCTTATTACCATCAACGCAGAAAGTCGAAAAAACGACAAGCGCTTCCGCCCTAGCGCGCTTTCCCTTCCATTATCATCATTATCTGCACTTATTTGTAAATTCAGATGCTAACCGCATAATTTAACAAGATATTATTCCACCACTTGACTATTTTTTATTTTAGAGCGGTGTTATGAATTGCTGCTTTTAGCAGCTCGCATTGCAAACACATACAAAAATATATACAGTAGTACATCTAAAACATTGCTGCTTATTAATAACTCACATTTTTTTTAATAGACACAGAATCTGTATGAACATCACTGCAGGTCACTGAAGCTCGCTTCATTTCCGTCTCTAATAAATGACGATTTTTTTTTTTTTTCTTTTAGCAGGAATAAAAAGGAACTCTAGGCTCAACTTTATTCACACCAGAATCAAATCTGTCTCAGTTATTAATTAAATGTCAGTTCATAACAAGACCCGTGTTTTGTTGATCTCTCTTCATTTCTCTGAGAGCTGATTTATTTCTGCTGGAACTGAATATTAAATCTCAGCTTTCATGGTTTCCAAGGCTTATGACTTTTGGCAAGGTGACAACCTCATCCAAAGGAAGTGCTCCATAATTCTAAAGACTTCCCACATAATTAATTAATTAATTACAAAAACTCTTAATTGGTAATGATTATACCACAGTGCTGTCAGATTCTCGATTCTGATTGGTCAGAGGGATCAGAAGGTGCTCTGACTCAGTGACTCACTTGATCTATTACTTGATTGTTTCTATAGTAACAGCTCATTCACAGGGAATTTACTATGGTGGTGTGAAAGTGTGATCTTTAAATTGACCAAATAAATATGCTGCCTTCAAATGCTTGTCATAAGACCCTACTGTCATGCATTCAAATCAGACTTTCTTTGACCATTCATGAGCTTGGAACTCCTAATTACGATAATGTGAAAGCCACAAAAGTGAACGTGATTGCTGCATCTCTGTTCGCGCTTATTTTCTTGAATTAAATTAACGTAATTTGCCACATGGTTCACTGGCTAGCTAATCTAATTATGGTTCACTGGTTATAGATAATCACTGCAATTTTCCTTATTAATTTGTGGAGATGATTAGGTTATCAAAGCCATTTTTTGTAAACATAGGTATAAATTGCACACCCATGTGCGTCAATGCTTTTGACAGGTCGTCCAATTTTTTTTCAGAAGCTGCTTCCTTATTTGTGCTAGTTTGCCTGTTACGGACTTGCATCACAATGCATGACAAGTCGTAATTACAATTTCCAAATAAACTGGTATCCAAATTAAGTGGTACTATACACTTTCCTACACATACATCATGGCCAAAAATATGTTGTGACCGATCCTAATAATTAAGTCTAGGTGATTCAGCCACACCCATTGCTAAGAGGTGCATAAAATCAAGCACATAGCCATGCTATCTCTATATTGTCATAGGATGACACAAGTCAATTTGCGACATTTCTGCCCTGCTAGCTCTGCCCAGGTCAACTATAAGTGATATTATTGTGAAATGGAAGTGTCTGGGACAAACAACAGCTCAGCCATGAAGCAGTAGACCATGCAAACTCATGGAGCAGGGCTGTTGTGTGCTGAAGCGTGCATAGAGAAAAATAGCATATTTTCTGTTGCATCATTCACTACAGAGTTCCAGACTGCCTCTGGAATCAACATCAGCATGAGAACTCTGCGTCAGGACATCAGTGTCAATGATATCCATGCCAGACCTCCCAAATTACCACACACATTCCAGAATCTTGAGGAAAGATTTCCTAGAAAAGTGAGGCTATTATAGCCTCACATTGTTTTGGAATAACATGTCCAACAAGCTTATAAAGCTTTGCAGTTGGGTGGCCTTATACTTTTGGCCATGTAGTATCGTGTCTAATGAGAGGACTGTGCTTATCCACTGCATTGACGCTTATAGATGTCATGTCATGTCGATAATCCAATAATATTTCCATTGCTACACCGTTCTGGCACTCCAGCTGTGATCGGATTTTGATATGACTGCTGAACTAATGATGTTTCTCACTGAGTGTGTGTATTGGTAGCTGGGCCTTTTCCGACATACGTAGACCTGAATAAGAACCTTGCTTTAGCAAATTTCAGACAAACAAAATCTTCTCTGCTGACTGAATAACAGAAGCATAAACATTGTGGTTTGGATTTGGTTCATGGTGAGTAAGCTGGTGGAGATCTCTGTTACCTTAGGACAAAGAGTAAACATTTTCTTTCAAAACACAAGAATTAGACAAGCTTTATCCAATAACAAGGACGACCTAGTTATGTCTTCCCACTTGAATCTGACGTTTGAGCAACCTAGCAAGCAATAGAAGAATAGTGAATGAAAACTAACCTACAGAGTGTGACTTACTGTGATAATATTATCATTTGGTAGCATTATACAATACAAATGTGCATGCAATTTTGAGTAATCCTGATTCTATTCTGTATTTCTGTGTTTGGTTCTCACAAAAGCATCATAAAAATATGCTCATTACAATATTAGGCCACACCCACCCAGACAGCTTTCAGTGCTTTCAAATCTTTGTTTTGTTAGATATTTTCCCACCAGATTTTATGTATGTATGTATGTATGTTCTGTATCATACAAACATTGTTTGATAGTGCATTTCCAGGGGCTTTAATATGAAATGCAACAACATACTATACATACATGAGATCACAGATTTCTACTGTAGGCTTTGTAGAAACATGAAACAATTTGCACATAAATGCTAATACAGATACAGCAGAGCACTGAAGCAATGTTAGAGGAAGAGGCTAAGTTCTATTTCTCCTGTGATTTTGTCCTTTGTAGAATATGTCCCTTGTAAAATATTTTTATTTGATCTCATAAAGGATCAAGAGCATTGTTTTAGTACCATCACCTTACACAGACAAGCTACCATGATGAACAATAAATCACCTTTGAGACTGCAAAGCAAATACAGTTACCTTAACTGACTCCTACCAGACATTTCAAAATGACCTGGATGCCTGAAAACCTGCACTGATACACTGAGAACTGGAGAGAGGCTTATTGGAACTTGTGGTCTGGATCTCTTCAGAGTTCGGTTGTCGTTCAGCAGTTCTGTTGGGAATAGTGGGATGTTTTCGCTTCACCGATCCACCGGCGCTGCTATAAGACTTGTAAAACAGGCATGATCAGGCCTCCTATCCCCTTGCTAAATTCTCTCAGCTTGACTGACACTACACGGGAGGAGGCTGCTCAACGACTAAAACGCTTGTTCTTGTCAAACCGATGGCGTTTTTACACGGCTATTCCCCAGCAATAAGAGGAAGGAGACGCGGTTGATGCAGACTGAATATTCAGTCTTCCCCCCCTTCATCTTCAGTGAAGAGTTTCATGATACCTCTAAGCCGTAGACTGACAAGCGTGACCAAATTGATCCGTCACACATGCAAAGCCACGGGGAGATGTAGAGAGCGAGATCAATCACAGCAGGGGGAAAAAATTAAGAGAGCAACTGCAAGGAAGGCTCAGGGCCAACTTACTGATGCCAAGGTTTTTATCACTGAAGAGAAAACCACGCTCAGATATGTAGCAACATTACAAATTTAAATGGAATTTAACCAGCAGATTGTATGTTTTTAAACTGATAAGATATTTAAATGTAGGCATTTATGTTAGATTACAAGATTAATTATATTAAGGATATTTATTAGTCATTGATGATATTTATTGTTGCAATTTTGGCATGGGGCAGCATGTGGTGCAGTGGTTAGCACTGCCCCATCACACCAAGCTGGTTCTGGTATCAAACCTGGTGGCTGACTGGAGCCTTTCTGTGTGGGGTTTGCATGTTTTCCCTGTGTCTGCAAGGGATTGCTCTGGGTTCTCTGGTTTCCTTCCACACTCTAAAAACATGCAGATTAGATCAACTGGGTATGTTGGTGTAGGTGTACCCTGTCTCTTTCCCAAAGTCAGTTGGGATTGGCTCGAGCTTCGCCATTACCTTGACGAATAAGCAGTGAAAATAATGGATGGATGAAATATTGGCCTGCCCGTCTTGTGAAAGTGATTCATGTTTCACCAAGAATAATATAGTAACGACTTAATAATATGGTAAAAACCCAAATAAGGCACATGAGTAGAAGTAGGATTACTGCTTAACTTTGAAAGTGTGAAGACAGATGTTCATGATGGAATTTGGTGGTGAAGAAGGAGCCAAGAATGTCTTTTCTGAACACCTGAGAGTGTTCCTCTGATCTATACCCTGTCAAATCCACAAGGCAAATAATCTCATGGCTAGGCCACTTGAAATCCAGCAAGGCCTGCTCAAGGTACTCTGATCTGCCCTCTGGAAAGAGGTGGCTCAGCTCCAATTCAATTCAATTCAATTCCATTAAATTCAAGTCAATTCAGTTCAATTTGTATAGTGCTTTTAACAACAGACATTGTCACAAAGCAGCTTCACAGAAGTATATAGATTCTGAATATAAACTAATGAATCTATAAATTTATCTAAATATATATCCCTAATGAGCAGCCTGTGGTGATGGTGGCAAGGAAAACTCCCTGAGATGACAAGAGGAAGAAACTTTGAGGGGAACCAGACTCAGAAGGGGAGCCATCCTCATCTGGGTGGCACTGGATAGTGTGATTACAACTAACACGCTTCTGTAACTGTGTGTCATATGGTCAAAAAAGTAAAGTTACATAATTCAATATAGTATTAACATAAAGTTTGTTCTGTCTCAGCTGAGGCACTGAGGGAGATTTGAGTGTGAGACTGTTGGTGGTAATTTAAGTCCTATGCCATTGTAGCAGAACCACTCATGTGAACAGCAGTCCAACACCATCTTCACAGTTCTAGGTGTATGTTGAGGCAGTTCATATGGGGACATCCTCAACAGGAGCAAGTGGTTTTCAAGTGATGACTTTAGCCAAAATTAGGACACCAGGCTGGATCAGGCAGGTCCGGAAAGAAGGGGTCAGGATCGCTGGTTTCTCAGGAGCAGCATTTGCAGCTCAATAAACAGAGAAAGAGAGAGAGAGAGAGAGAGAGATAGATGGATAGATAGATAGATAGATAGATAGATAGATAGAGAGAGAGAGAGAGAGAGATAGATGGATAGATAGATAGATAGATAGATAGATAGATAGAGAGAGACAGAGAAAGAGAGACAGAGAGAGAGAGAGAGAGAGAGAAATGTTGGTTCCTGAACAAGCTTGAATGGCGCATAGAAGGTTGGTGACATTCTGTATGATTTTGGTAGTTCTAAACTGTAAATTGTATTTCCTGAATTATCTTATTTGAAGACATTGTCGGAGGTTTAGAGTGGACAGCCAAGCCAAACAGCTGTTGGTGTGGTCTATGATGCCTGTACATGTTGATGGATGGTGGATGACTTTCAAGGTGCCTCTCCTCTGACTTCACTGGTACATCAGAAGACTCGCGTGAGGAAGTTTTGAACATACCTACCTATACGATGTGGAACCAGCGATGGTAAGGATAAGGCAAGAGCTCTAACAGACCAGTAGACAGATGTCTAGGAAGATGGAATGGGATCAACCACATGTGTGACTGGCCTTCACCCTGTTTCTGAGATCTCTGTCTAGCAAAGGTCATAAAACCAATTCTTTACCAAGTTTATGTTTCAGTGTTAAGAAAGCACTGCCCCAATGCCATTCTCAGATGCATCCATCTATACTATAAAGGATGATGAGAGGTTTAGGTGTTGCAACATGAGAGCACTTGAAGGCCTCAGGGGCATCATTGTTCCATCTCAACTTCTTCATTTTTCCTTTTATTATTAAGACTAACACTATGTTTGGCAGGAATTCACAGAGATAATAAACACACACAGTTAAACTCAATGTTTCAATACTCTGAAAACCTGGAAGTAAGATTTGGAGGTCTATAACAAAAGAAAAGCTGCTCACTATTCAGGAGACTTAGAGTTGTGCTTACTGGAAGGAGTATGCTGCCATGAGCTGATGTGACAAAGGCTCTATTTGGGACTATTTTGGAATGGTTAAGCCTCTGTTGTATGGTTCTACCAGAGAGACAAACTAAAGAACTAGGTGGTTATAGCTGGGACCCTTTTTTATAAAAGTGTAAACCTAAAAGCATCTGATGAATTGCAGACTTATTCTTATGTGAAAATACTGTTATAATATTTCACCTATAATAACCTATAATATTATAGGTGGGAAAGAGGGTTCTTCAGAAGTTTAATGGTCTTGCCTTTCTAAATGCATCCTACTTACCTTTTATACACATATTTAGAACATTTAGCATGCTAGCCAAAACTTATAACTATAGATAGATAGATAGATAGATAGATAGATAGATAGATAGATAGATAGATTATCTGTTGGATATTTTAGGGTTCTCCCAGAAGGACACACAAAAGAACAGAGAATTGTTTATGGTACGGAGTGGAACCTTTTTGCTCAAAGTGCAGATAAACTGATAGCAAAAAAAGGATCCCCAGAGGCTCTTTGGATGGTGAAAGGTTGTAACTTTCTAAGTAGGTTCTACATTGAACTTGTTCTACATCTGTTGTCTTTTTCTTTAATACTGTAGATAGAAAGATGGGTGTACTTAAATAATGCCAGAGAGGAAATTTGGCCCTTTTGTTTAATTGTTGAGGGAAAAAAGGTCTCTTTTCCAAGAGTCCCCACATGTAACACCACTGCAAAACAATCAGTGAGTTCTTTGTATGTTTAAAACTGTGTCTCTTTTTAAATTGTAACATGTGAACTCTGGACTCATCTAAAATAACACATTAAACATCTGAAGCAGGTGCGGCAGTGACGATGTGAAACAGCTTGTCTTGGCCACTGATGAATTTTCAAATTACTCAATCAATCCAGCCATTTATTCCTGCAATTTACTGTGCAGTGAATCAAACATTATTCTTCAGGGGTGACACCAGGTTCATTTGTCTCTTCCTTTCATTTGCTATTTTCTCCCCGTTGGATTTCATTAGCGTGAGCGGCGTCTGCTAATGATGGCCGACAGCGGGGCTGCAGAGACAAGCGGAATGAGGGCCAAGTAAAATTTTAAAGTGGTTAACAATCAGTGACAGCTTTTTATTGCGCCATTTCATATCAAATGTCAAAACTATCAGCGTTGATTAAGCAGTTTGAAATGGGAATCTCAATATTTAGAGCAAGCTGTGTAGAAAAAAAGCCTTGAGCATAACTGATATAGCTTAGCATTATGAAGAGACACTGTGAGAGAAAAAAAACTTAAACAACAAAAAGCAGCTAAACAGGATTGTGTATTAATAATTTCCAGCTAGTGCCATGAAAGCGAGCAGATAAATGTAGAGTCTGCCAAGCACAGATTTTACTTCAAAGCTCCAGCTCTAATCTCAGGATTTCTTCACTGCCATGCTTCAGGATTTTTTCACTGCCTGGTATAAGATCTGCCACAACTGTGTCCTATTTTATAAACGATCTAAAGACCTTCCTTTTTATATAGTACTTTAGCTAGGGAACTTTGTATGCTTTGTAATATGCTGGTTATCCGGTCTGTTCTTTTTTCAATTCTATTTTATTGAAATGTATCATTTATTATTTCTTTTATTGTATTATTTTACATAATATTTTGTCCTTCATCATTATTTTCTGTCCTTACAGTTTATGTTATTGACTTCACTTGTAGCTCCAACCAGTATTACTCACACCTTAAAATAAATTTCCTTTTATTGAACAAATTTGATATGTTTTTACTCATTCTCTTGCAATATTTGGTTAATTTAAGGTTTTTTTTCTTTATAGCACTTTGGTCTGCATTTTACATATGAAAAGTGCTAAATAAATTAAGTAGCAGCAGTACTAACTATATTATTATTGTTATTATTATTATTATTATTATTAGTAGTAGTAGTAGTAGTAGTAGTAGTGGTAGTAGTAGTCATAATATTAAGCTGAATTTAACTTAACTCAGAACTGGGAAGTCTGAACCTGGAATTTTTGAGCTACAAGTGGAAAAAACATGGATATCTCCATGAAAGTGCATATTCACCTAGCAAAAAGCTAACATTAGCGATCATGAGTTTATGATCTGTTTACGTTCTCAAAGCCAACCAGCCTGCTTTATGCTCAGTGTTTAGTTTAACTGACTAATCTGTTTATGTTGATTGATCTAAACTAAATAGTTCTGTAAACTAAAGTAGCGATGTGATACGTTATTCAGCATCGATGGTGAGAGCAGCCATGTTGACATGAACAAACCGTACAAATTAATGGCTTGTTTTCTTTGTTTTGTTTTTTTATTACAGCAAATCCTATTTGTTCCTTCACTGCACCTAAAAACACAGCTTTGTCTTGAAGATGTCGGAAAAACTTAAATTTACAGCTTTATATCTGTTACAATGTGCTGACACTGGAGACTCCTTCCATCAATGTTAAATAAACATTTCCTTAGATATAATCAACGATTAGACATTTTGCATTTTCAAATAACATTTGTTTAATCAGTTTTTATTAGTCTTAGATTAGGTCCAGCATCTTCCATACAAATTCCTGTAAATGAGTTACTATAGAAACACTAATGTATTAGAACAAACGCATTAGTATGCAGTAAACCTGTGATTTGCAGATTCACTCCTGTTATGGAAAATTAATCAACACCTTCTGACCAATTTGCACGAGCAAACGGCTCATAACACACTATAACATGCGGCAAATGCTTTTTTTCACTCTCTCCTTCCTTTTTATATATGATAATTAAATTGTCAGACTGCATCCCTTTACCATCTTTCCAATGTAACAAAAAAAAAAATCAAATGTAGCCTTTCCGAGTTTAATTAAAATCAATGTCGCGTCTTACCAGATGAGCCTTGGTTCTCAGAAGTGCTGCCTTTCCATTATTACACTCTCACCAGTGGAGGAGAATAATAAGCCATCTCCTGTTTCTTCACTTCTCAGAAATTAAGAGAGGAATCTTCCGGAAGCAAAGGGAAATGAAACAGGCAGCCCTTCTCCGAAGTCTGTGCCTGTGTGTGTTTTCCTGACGGGATAATAAAGTTCATTTCTGACAGCACTTTCTGAAGAGGCAAGAAAATGAGATCTCAGTGATTTACAATTATTAAAAAGAGTTTCTTTATGAATGGCAGATGGCGAGTGCATGTGGGAGCATGGAGCAGAATGGAAGTGGAGATAGCGGTATAGAGAGAACGCTCTGGGATTCAGAGCCGAGGTCAAGCATTAATTAGATTGATACAGACAGCCCAACAATATGCCTGAGTGAATACAAATCTTGAGTTTGCTGATAATTTAATTTGTGTAAGTCATATTGCCTAAAAGTGTAGATCAAAGTGCAAAGCACTTCATCAAGGCAGTGATTCCTCTTTTATATGCTGATATACAGTATATATTATGTGGTTACTATTTTCAGTCTTTTTTTTTTTTAAGACTTCAACCATTTTAAACTTCTTCTTAAAAATTTTCATAGCACTCAAAAGTTGAAATCTGAGTAAACCGGATGCAGACGTGTTTGGTGATTGTCTGAGTTTGGTTGTTTTTAGTCTGACCAAAGAAGTTGTTCTTGGTCTGAATCAAACTGATCCATGGTTCAGTTCCTTTGCAGTGTGAAAACAGTTTTTTAGATGGCTTGGACTTTTGAACCAATTACAGGATGATGATGCAGGCTATCATCACCCATTAAACAGTAGATGAAGAAAAAGCACCGGAAGAAAAGCCTAAATGGGCCACAGTAGCTTATGGAGAGAGAAGGATTCGAAATATTTCATTGTAATTTGGTCAGAAGAAAACATCAAAAGCGTACTAGAAAAAGCACATAAAAATGCTGAAACTTATAATGTATTTTCTGAGAGGATGAGTGAGAGAAAGGATATGAGAAGATGGGAGAGAAATGCCACCTGAAGATAAACTGCAGCAGCAATATATAAAGGTGTGCGATACCATCGGAAAAAGTGGAGCATCGATAACAATAATGGACAGTTTTCCTCACAGAACAATGCAGTATAATTTTTGAGGTGCGAGGATGTTCATTTGGTGAATTTGAACTACTCTTGAATACTGCACTGTAAGTTGGTGCTACTGGTAGTAATGACATTATACTAGTATAGGGGCAACAAAATGAATTTGTTCTTTCATTTTTCTCAGAAGAGGCTACCTGCTGAATCGACAACGCTCTGACGTCAGACGCACGCTCATCTACAAACTAATCAGTGTCAAGTAGAGGGAGACGCAGCCCATGTAGTTGACGGCAACAGGACGTGCAAAGTTCTTTAGTGTGCTCAAAAATTGCTACGTGAAACCAAAACTAACCAGATCAAATGTACACAACGTAATAAAAGCATGAACCTTAGTCCAAACGTTCAGGCGTGAAAATACTATAAGATTCATAAAACTCATGATTCATAATGATGGATATTTTGTTTCCCGTAGGTTATACATAAGGAATAAAACACTCCTTATCATGCTGACAGGGTAAAATAATGGGTTGTTGTGATGAAGTGGAGTTACTGTTACCAACCTACAGTTGATTTTTTTCCTATAATAGAACATCACAAAGTGTTTAATTCATTTTATACCACTACATGTTTTTTTGTTTGTTTGTTTTTTTTACAAAATGTTGTGACATGTCCATGAAACAAGTTGCTACGTACATTACAGCAGCAGCTGTTCCCTCACCAATCTCTCAGATTTAGGGCTGGAAAAAGAAAGCAATATTCCCCATACATCCTCTCTTTACTGGCTTCATGTTAAATAGGCTAGACAATTAATTTTCCAAATTGATTGGCAAACATCTTATGACTTCCAGCTTTTAACTACATGAACTGTCATTACATTACATTACTTTATGCACATAATGAACTTTCATTACATACTTTACAGGTTTTTTTTCTACAAACATTATCAATATCATGTGCACTTTTTCAAAACACTTCACACAGTCCACAGATCAGTAGACAATGTGAATTGTGTATACTTTTGCATTGCCGTGATACAAAATGCATTCAATTACCACTTCTTCTAAAATTCATGAATACCTCTCTCAGTCAGTGTTCACCACCAATTAACTTTCAGTTCAAAAATTAGGTCACTGTAGATTGAAATACGTTGCATTTTGACAGAAAAATGAAACTATATATGATCTATATATTCAGCAGAAAGTTTTATTCAGTTGTTTTGTTTGCAGCCTTCTTACCATCTATACAAATGTTGTCATATTTGAATTGAAATGTGCATGTGGTGTACATGGGCAAAATATTGATCTAGTTGTCACTGAAAATATTTTTCCACTATTACTGCTGTATATGTAAATCATGGGGTATCAGTGAGAGAAAGTGACCCAATAATGCAACTACAGTAGTATTGTGTAGCAGTATTATACAATAATATTGTGACAGTAAATCAACAGATGAAAATGTTTGTTCTTGGTGTCATGTCATGTCTAGCTGCATGGCTTTAAAGGTTTATGGGTCATAAGGGATTGTAGGTGTGGATACAATGAGACATGCTAAAGATTTTTTTTTTCTAAAGGTACAAGGCAAGGAAGCATACTGCAGTAAATGTGAAATTCATAATATTTTGACCTCAAAATACAGAGGAAACCATGAATAATAAACATCAGGGCTACATTAGGATTCTAGTTGTTTTAATTACTGAAACATTACATTACAATATGTAGCCTATTGTAAGAGGTGTCATATTTTTTTCTTTTATTTTACAATGCAAGATTAAACTATACAAAAATATAGGATACTGAAATACATAATATATGTATGGGAGAGAGCACACTGTATGAAACGTTTTGAAAAAATTCACATGGAATTGACACAAGTGTGAAAACTGTAATAGGTTTCCAATTGAAATTCCCAACTGGTGAATTAGCATCCATCTTATCTCACAATCGAGTTAGATATTTATAGGTTGCTAATTTCTATGTGGATTTTTATGGCATAGACTTTGGAATATTAATACATTCATATAGTATTCCTCCTGGATTTTTATGAGATACACTTCACTTCAAACAACATTCTAACGGGTTGCCAAAACGAATGCCGTATATAGTGTATAGATTTATATACATACATTACTGTGCAATAGTCTTAGGCACATGCAACGTAAAATAAAGCTAACTTAAAATAATTCAATTAAATCATTCTGCTTAAAAGAAAAATACTACAAAGTGCA
>JAQQZX010000039.1:3483529-3503501 GCA_030068355.1 Notoglanidium maculatum | reverse complement strand
TTTCAAGGTCCTGGAGTGGCCTAGCCAGTCTCCAGATCTCAACCCCATAGAAAATCTTTGGAGGGAGTTGAAAGTCCATGTTGTCCAGCGACAGCCCCAAAACATCACTGCTCTAGAGGAGATCTGCATGGAGGAACGGTCCAAAATACCAGCAACAGTGTGTGAAAACCTTGAAGAGGTTTCTGAAGAAGTTTCTGAAGACTTACAGAAAACGTTTGACCTCTGTCATTGCCAACAAAGGGTATATAACAAAGGATTGAGGTGAACTTTTGTTATTGATCAAATACTTATTTTCCACCATAATTTGCAAATAAATTCTTTAAAAATCAGACAATGTGATTTTCAATGTGATAGCCCCCCTCCCGTGAGTCCCAAAACACACAGAGTAAACCTAAATATACCCAAATAATTCCCCAAAACATTAACTATAACAAAACACACACTACTATTTACACAAAACACATAAACATCAATGGGAAACTCCCACCCGCAAGCACGCCGGGAAAACCCTGCCCATCCTGGAAGCGTCGCTAGCAATGCCGTTACACTATATATGTGTATATATATATATATATATATTGTGACGTCTGTGGCTACATAGCCCCATCTGAGAACACCAGCAAGCACTCCTCCCCGCCGGGAAATCCCAGGCGAGGACGGGGATTTCTCTCCACCACGTTAACAAGGAAGGTGGGGCTATCTAACCCGGCACGGCTGGAGGAGGATTGCCAGCCACCCTCCAGCCAATGAAAGGAGACAGTGGACAGACACGGTGAGCAAGCTCTGACCCAGATTGATGAGAATCTCTCTCTCTCTCTGTATGTTTCCCATCCCGAAAGCTAGAGGAATTTATCAGCCACCGCCGAGCCAGCAAAAGGAGCTGTGGATACTGCTGGAATCCCAGGAATCCGGAAGCGCTAATTCCCCATGAACAAGCTAAACACGAACTGCACGCTATTTTCACAAACTGCACCTCACTTCACGCACCTTTTGTTGGATTATACATTGAACTGTCACAATAAATCCCTGTTCACTGTGTTACTCACCCTACAGCTGCCTCCAGTGCAGATTTGTTCATTTGCCACAACGCTCGCTCAAAGTGGTGGAGAATGCAGGCAGGCAATGAGCGGCCCCCTCCCCGGCCTGCGCCATCATGAACGGCGACATCTGGACGGGATGCAACCATGCCAACAGAGCCCGACCGCCCCGTGGTCCAAAAACCCTGGATGGCTGCCTTGTCGTGCACGGGGCCGCCATGCCAAGAATGCCAACCACCACCCTACAGCTAGAGGGATAGCTGGTCACTGCCCTAAACAAGGCCTCCTCTATTATCACTGCCAGAGGCATGGGGAGCCGTGCGAACTCCTCTTCGCACCCAAATGTTCGATCTCTGCCATTCTGTACCTGGCCCACACCCACTCGCTGGGGGGCCATTTGGGACCTCAAAACACTATGCAGAAGATTCGAGACAGGTTTCGTTGGCCGGGGATGGTGGCAGAGGTCCAGCGCTTCTGTAAAGCCTGCACAGTCTGCCAAAAGACTTCCCCCCCATAAACCGGCCCTGGCGTCACTCCCCCTCCTGATCATCGGAGTCCCTTTTGAGTGGGTGGGAATAGACCTGGTGGGCTATTCCATGGCCATGAATACATACTCGTGCTGGTAGACTATGCCACCCGCTACCTGGAGGCCAGTCCCCTTCGAAAGGCAACCTCCCAGGGCATCGCATGAGAGCTTGTCCAGCTATTCAGCCGAGTGGGAATCATGAAAGACATTCTAACAGACCAAGGGACCCCATTCGTCTCCCAGTTCATGCACGACCTGTGCCGGCAGCTGCATATCCACCACCTCCACACGTCTGTTTACCATTCAGAGACCAATGGCCTGGTGCAGCGGATCAACCAAACCCTCAAACGTATGCTTCACTGGGTCATCAAGAACGAGGGGCTGAACTGGGACATGCTTCTCCCATACGTCCTATTTGCCATCCGGGAAACACCTCAGGCCTCAACGGGGTTCACTCCGTTTGAGTTGCTGTTCGGACAGCGGCCTTGGGGACTGCTGGACGTCGCCAAGGAGGTATGGGAAACCCATCCCTCTCTGTTTTGCTCCGTGGTTGAACATGTGGGGGAAATGCAGTAGCGAATCACTAAGGTGGGTCCTATAGTACTTAAACAGGCCTATAACATCTGGGCCCAAACACGAGAGTTCCAGGTGGGGGAGAAAATGCTGCTCCTTGTCCCCAGCACCGCATGCAAATTCCTCACATGCTGGGAGGGCCCCTACACGGTGGTCGAGCGAGGGGGCCCAGTGAATTACCGCCTGCAGCAGCCAGGTAAGCGAGCAGAGACACGAGTGTATCATATAAAGCTGCTAAAACGTTGGGTAGAGCCCATTCCTGCACTCTTGTCGTCTCTCTCCTCTGTTACAGGTCCTGCCTACACCATCAGCAAGGGGCCGGGTCTCTCCCCAACCCAGCACCATGACCTGGATGAGCTGGAAGCACAGTTCCGGGATGTCTTCTCCTTGGAGCCCGGGAGGACCAACGTGGCGCACCATCACATCAAAACACCCCCTGGAGTTGTCATCAGGCAGCAGCCATATTGAGTGCCGGAGGCCCAGCATCAAGATCTAGAGGCCGAAGTCACCACCATGCTCAGGGACGGTGTGATCGAGGAGTCCTCCAGCCCCTGGTCCAGCCCCATCGTCGTGGTGCCCAAGCCTGATGGAAATCTCTGCCTTTGCAATGACTTCAGGAAGCTCAACGAGGTCTCAGAGTTTGACAGCTACCCCATCCCGAGAGTGGATGAACTAGTGGAATGTCTGGGGAGAGCCCGGATCCAAACACTGGATCTAACAAAAGGGTACCGGCACGTCCCCCTCACCACATTCTCACATCCACAGGTATGTGCTTTCCTTGGGTTGGCAGGTTACTACCGGCGCTTCATGCCTAACTTTGCCTCTATATCTGCCCCCTCACAGATCTAACCAGGAAGGGTGAACCGGAGAATATGAGGTGGACCCCAGAAACTGAACTGGCCTTTGAAGAGCTGAAGATAGCCCTTACCAGTTCCCCTGTTCTCCGGAACCCGGACTTTGAATGACCCTTCCTGGTACGGATGCCTCGGAGATGGGACTAGGCGCAGTCCTGGCACAGGACTTTGATGGGGAAGAGCACCCTATCTTGTACATCAGGAAGCTGCACCCCACTGAGCAATGGTATTCAGCCATCAAGAGAGAGGCCCTGGCCGTTAAGTGGGCTATCGAGGAGCTACAGTACTACCTCATTGGACTGTACTTCACCCTGCTCACAGACCAAGCTCTGCTCCAATGGCTGACTCACAATCACGATAAAAACAGTAAGCTAACCCGCTGGTTCCTTTCACTGCAGGGCTTCTCCTTTCGAGTGCTGCACTGGCCCGGGGCGAAGCGTGGGAATGCTGATGCTCTTTCCCATCGCCACTCCGATGGCTCGGAGCTCAAAGGGGGCACTGTGACGTCTGTGGCTACATAGCCCCATCTGAGAACACCAGCAAGCGCTCCTCCCCGCTGGGAAATCCTGGAAGAGGCCGGGGATTCCTCTCCATGTTAACAAGGAAGGTGGAGATATCTAACCCAACACGGCTGGAAGAGGATTGCCAGCCACCCTCCAGCCAGCAGCGGCCAAGAATAAAAGGAGACAGAGGACAGACACGGTGAGCGAGCTCTGACCCAGATTGATGAGACTCTCTCTTTCTCTGTGTTTCCCTAGACTCCCCCTGAGGATTACATCATGCCATCCCGAAAGCTGGAGGGGTTTATCAGCCACTGCTGCGCCAGCAAGAGGAGCCGCGGATACTGCTGGAATCCCAGGAACCCAGGAAAACACAAACTGCACGCTATTTTCACAAACTGCACCTCACTTCATGCACCTTTTTTGGATTATACATTGAACAGTCACAATAAATCCCTGTTCACTGTGTTACTCACCCTACAGCTGCCTCCAGTGCAGATTTGTTCATTTGCCACAACGCTCGCTCAAAGTGGTGGAGAATGCAGGCAGGCAATGAGCGGCCCCCTCCCCGGCCTGCGCCATCATGAACGGCGACATCTGGACGGGATGCAACCATGCCAACAGAGCCCGACCGCCCCGTGGTCCAAAAACCCTGGATGGCTGCCTTGTCGTGCACGGGGCCGCCATGCCAAGAATGCCAACCACCACCCTACAGCTAGAGGGATAGCTGGTCACTGCCCTAAACAAGGCCTCCTCCTCCTGTTCACTGTGTTACTCACCCTACAGCTGCCTTCAGTGCCGATTTGTTCGTTTGCCGCAACGCTCGCTCACGATATTAAATAAAAAACCTGTGATGTCTTAATTACATTAAGAGCAAAAAAAGAGAGGCTGGTGAAGGAACGATTGTTTTTAGCTGCTATAATGTAAGGAACTAACTTCTTTGTGGACATTTTGCAACAATAAGTGGGGATCATGTTGAAAAAACGAAGTGGCAGTGGCAAAGTGTAAAGCAACCCACAGACCATAATAAATTAGTACATGTCATTTTAGACGTCCCGATCCTAAAAGAATCTTACTGCTCTGATTGGCCAAAACTCCAGAAACTCTCATAAAATACACTAATCTGACACTGATGAGCATTGCGTTATGCTCAGAAGGTTTAATCAAGTTCAACTTGAATCAGTGCTTTGCTCCTACATTACCAGCATAACACTAGTGCTGTTAACCCCCAGTAAACAACAGGAAATCTGTAGCTTCTGATGCTGCCACCTTGACACTGATAAAAAGAACGAACTGTCATTTTTTACTTTTAGAAATGCAATTGCTGTGGTAAAATACTTCATGACATGCTGTTATAGGAAAAAAATTAAAGTGTCAGGGTAGAAACAATAACTCTGCCTCATCACGTCACTTCTTCATGTTTTGTTCTATAGTAAGACCTCAACTAAGCATGTCTCCACTGATATAATGGAGCTGAGGTTCAGCAGTAAATGCATAAACATGATTGTTGACAGAACAAGCTTACTTTAGAGCCGTGGTCGCTACCCTGTGCCTGGAGCTCTACTTCACTGAAGACTTTAGCTCTAATCACAATCATCCCCACATGACCATCCAATCATTGCCTTCAGAAGTTCTTAATTAACTTAAAGAGGTGTTTTAGATGTTGGTTGGAGATAACACCTGCATGAAGGTAGATCTCCAGGAACAGGGTTGGTGACCACTGTCTCAGTCATGTGAATAAAACAAATAGTGAGCTGAATAAATCTTAAAGGACAATAAAGATTAAATAGGAGATTGTTTTGCACAACTATAGGCCATGACATTTCAGCTCATTCTGAGGATTACAACTCAAAAAGCACCAAGCCAAGATTTAACTGCACAGCTGTCTCATCACCCTGATATACGCTGCAGTGCTCCGAAATGGTCAGATCATCATTAATACTCCACTATTTTCAATCCAGTCATGGGAAGCAGAGCATGTGAATGAGGCGGAATCTTTTTTTATTTTTTATTTTTGCAGAAGTAGCGGAATTCTACTATATGGTTCTCAGACCTGTTGGGGTGAAATGAAGACACACAGCCCTGTTTGCCATCTGTGCTGCTGAGTAACACACTGGGTTATTTTTGGAATTGATTTGCCAGTTTCTTCACCCAATCATAGCAAACCAGGACAAAATATCTCGTGGGAGAGTATGCAAAAGTACTTAAAATACCGCACTTGCTCTTCTTTGCAAAGCCAAAATGCATTGTGGTGATGACAAATGGCCTGGAGCCGTTTTCATACCATTTCTGGTCTCTTACAAAATATATAGATGTGGTTATAGTATAAACACTTTATATCAAGTTGAGTGAGGCTACTTTGAAATTTATAGCACACACACACATACAAGGTGGGTGGATTTGCAACCCACTGCCTGTAATGAACACCATTAAATCTGATCTGAGTTTTAATGTTTTATTATTTGTTTTTAACAGAACTTCTGTCACCTGGAAACAAATAGGGAAATAGGAATTACTAAGCCAAAGTGTAACACCCTTAGCTCACACTCTACAACTGTTTTTATTAACATGACACACTTTGCTCATTCAAAAATGCACACTTTGGTAAAAAAAAAAAAAAAGAAAAGAAAAGAAAAGAAAGCCATGAAATGAGATCATTCATAACTGTTGGCGGAAAAAAGAAAGTATAAAGCAATGAACCTTATGGCAGGATTAACATGACATCTTGGAAAACAAATTAAATCGTAGCTTATTAACACAGTTTATTTATGGAGCTGTTTATTTCCAAGCAGCCATGTCTTTTTTGGTTTACCTGCCAATCTTTTATAGTTTCTTCTATTGTTTACTGATTTTTTTCATCATTCCATGATCACAAGATGTTTGTTTCTGTTCAGAGCCAATAAGGCATGCAATCATGCAAAGTAACTCATTCATCAAGCAAACAACGATAATGACATCCTTGTGTAATGACTTTGTCCAGAAATACTGGGCACTTTTGGCAATAAAACACTTAGGGTCATGCTGTTTTAGGCAAATAATCAGCATCAGGGTGGTATGATGAAGCTTCTCTTTTCTCTCTCTTTTAAAGTTAATAGAACAGAAAGTACTGCTTGTCTTGTTAACGAGAAACCAAAAAAATGTAAACCCTTCTGTTCTGAAGATGTCAGAAACCGTAAATTTACAGTTTACTGACACTGGAGACTCCTTACATAATTGTTTAGTGATGATATCATACCTTACAAATGCACATGAGCATTCGGCTCACAGCCCTACACACTTAAAATGCAATTCAGAGGTTATGTAAGAGTTTAGAATGTAGGCGGAGATTGATGCAAACCTTTTTCTTGTGTGAAAAATTTTGGAACCTCGGAGCCATGAACGTCACACGAGTGATACAAAGCTTGACTGCATGACTTAAAGGTCCACTATGTAGGATTCAACCCCTCAATTGCCCCTCTCTTACCCCTCCCTTTCCAAGCTTGTGTTAGAATGTGCGGTGGCCATCAGGTGCCCATAGCATAGTTCCAGGTACTTACATTCACACTCCCTAGCTTTTTCCATGCTAAATAATAAGTATGATCCTCCATTTATCAAAATTTGGCTTCTCAACACTGATTCCTCTTCTATCTTCTTTCTTGTCTTCCTTTCTTCTTCTTTATCGTCCTTTCGTAGCTTCATTCTGGATTCACACTACCACTTATAAAAACATGAAATGTGGAAGGCGCTCTCTAGAGGTTTGTCCGTTATGGGCTACTGTACACAACATGGCGGCTCTGTAGAGGTGGACCCACTCTCTATGTAGATATAAAGGGCTCGTTCTAAGCTTACGAAAACACAATGATTCGTAGTTACAGGTAATTATTATTGGGCTAAGATTATATGGAGACTACATATCCATACAAGTCATGGTAAAAAGATGTTTCTATAGAAACCATAACATAATAATGGAAGAATATTAATATAGACCTGCACTACTGTCAGAGCTGCTGTTGAACAGATATAGGTTTTACTTGGATGGTAGACCATGGTAGTGGAAAGTCAGTGTGTTTAGTGCTGGACTGAGAAACAATTCTCTAATCAAAACTATTCAACCAGAAACTGACACAGAGAAAAGAAATAGATAAACTTGATGACATCTAAAATGTCACCAACAAGGCTAATAAAGTAGTAATGTGACCAGTAAGTGTACACAGTGTTTACAGGGGTAATGGGGTTCTGTGACTGCGGGTACAATCACAGTCAGTCTGCATAGCAACACTTCCCTCAGGGACTCTGACCTACACTGCCCCTGATTTTTGGCAAGCTGCAGGGGAGCTTGAAATGTAGTATTTATCAACTATTTCTAGGCACGAAGGACCCGAGTTATTTCCCCCCCTTATGTCTGAGCAGGTTGCCAAGAAAATGTTGTGATGGATATGGAGCAGTTCAGCTGCAGTGTTCGGCAGGTCAAGCCACCAGATGGAGGTTCCAAGGTTTGGGGATTTATTTGCAAAGGCTCGAGGGGCCAAGAAACGGACCGTACTGTAATGCTTATTTGGACTGGACATGAGAGGCCATCAAGATGCTCCACAAGCCATTTTGTCACACATAAGATACATGAAATTCATATTCCCTGAAGAGAGGTGGTATGATTCCTTTCAGCTCAGATTTCAAGACTCTCAGATTCTCCTGTTTTGAGAAGGGATTGGGCTTCGCGTGCGCACCCAGTAATACCAACAAACATGGCACATCAATTCAGAGGATGAGCCTTAGAAACACAAACACTCAGAAATCTGAGCAGAAAAGTCTTTAGATGGTTTCACACAGGATCACTCCTCTGGAGAAATAGCGCCTGTGGAAGGATACTTCGAATGTCGCCATCTTTTCAATGGCCTTTTGGAGGACAGAGTTGTTTATGACACGGTGTTATTCATGCATATGTGAAAATGAATAACAGATGCCTGGTGAATGGATGCAGGGCGAGAGAAAATGCTAAGAATGCCTGCACACTGTTTTAAGGGCTCCCAAGGAGCTTGGTTTTAGCATTGTTCCACTACTCTTCACAAACATGTAAGAACAATGGACAAAAACATCCTCAATGTTTGTGTAAATTCATTGTTTATCAAGGAAATCGAGGCCAATGAGCCATCTAAAGAATGCGGACTATTTTAAACATTTGTGTTGTTTAAAATGCTGGTCACTGAGTATTGCATTAAATCAGCATATAGTTGTTTTTATCACTTAAACGGTGATAAATGGGTTAGCATGTAAGCACGTCATCCATATTGTATATAATTTGCTATAAATTGCAAAAATCACAATCCCGTGTTTTTATGTCCCCAAAAGAACAAGAATATTTGACATATTTGTGAAACTTTTTTTTCCAGACTCGAATTTGTATGCTTAAAGACTAAAATATTTACTTTTGGTTATTGATGTTAAGGCTGTAATTAGATTTAGGTGTTTAAAGGCAGTAACGAGATATAGTATTTATACTGTTAATAGAAGGTCCTCACAAAGACAGTAAGATATGTTGTGTGTGTATTTGCAAGTGTGTGCACCTCTGTTGGTGTTTGATGGATGATGTTAGTGTTTAATAAAGAACATTGAACTTTGATGGATACTGTTAGTGGTTAATAGAGAATGTAGGTGTTTGATGGGGTGTGTGTATTTGTTGGTGTTTTATGGAGAATATTTGTGTTTCATAGAAAATGTTGGTGTTTAATGGAGTGTGTGCATTTATTAGTCTTTGATGCATAATGTAGGCATTTAGTAGAGAGTGTTGGTGTTTGATGGTGAATGTTGGTGTTTAATAGAGAGTGTTAGGGCCGGGATATATTTAACGCTATGCGACTCGTGTGCTTGTGGACGCTGCCACTGTGCAAGCAATGTACTGACTATACTTGTGAGTGTACTTTGATGATTCCACCAGGTGGCAATGCAAGAAATCATCACTGTGAGAAAGCAACATCTGGTCTCGCTGTATTGTGAGTCGAGGGAGGACGTCACATACCAAAACTTGAACATACTGCCCCAATTTTTGCTGGTACTGCAACTCATGCACGCGTCACATTAATTTCTGATGACATTCTCAGAGGACTCGTCAAAAGAGCGCTGGGAACACGTGGCAGCCATGATGCGTGTGTGGAAGAGTTCTGAGCGACAAGTATATTCCAGCGCTCAGCCTGTAATGGTGAGTGTGTTAGTGTTTTGATTAAAGTCTGATGTTGGTGTTTCCATAATCTACAGTCAATCAAATCATTTCACATCAGTCTAATTTGACTACTTCATGTGTATTTCATGTGGAAATGACCGACAGTATAAACACTTCCAGGGATCCAGCATTAAGAAAGAATGATTCTTGATTATAATATAAGTTATTAATGTGAAATAAACACTGGTGGCAAAGCACGATCCAAAACACATAATCATCTGTGAGGGCAGTTACATTAGCAAATGATGATGTCTCGAATTATGATACCGAGAGGTGAGACTGTAAAACACGCCACATGTGTAAAACATAAAAAACACATGCATTATACAGTAGGATGTAATCAAGTCCTACACAAACACACTAATTTTCACAACCGCGTCATTAGCATATATGAAATTTATGCTTCAGGTCTACAAATTGAACCACAACCCAGGCATGACGAAGCTGTCGTTTTCTTTCTGGTAGGTTTTCTTGTATATGAACCAGACACATCTGCTGTAAGCGATCTTGGACTATGGACATGCTAAATACTTCAGAACTTAAAAACTGATGCGATTTTCAACCCATCTTTTTCCCATTTCTGTTATTAGAACAGACTCTACATGTGGCAATATAAAACCCAAATATATGAGTAAAGTGCAGTGCACAAATCGACAGGAATTTTATGTCATGCTGGAACAAATAGGAAGGCTGTAGTGGATGCCAAATATATACATGTTCCATATGTTGGAGCTGTACTGCAGAAAGCATTCAAAAGCCTGAAGCCAATTTGCTACCATAAGCACCAGGGCTGTTAGTTCAGAACCTGTTAATCTCCTGCATCATGCAGCGCTTGTTGGCCACTTGCTTCTTAAAGCTGCTTTGTGTCAAAGGCTGGTTTTATTACAGTCATACCTTGATTTTAGACTCATATTCTACATTGCATGCGGGACTAATAGAACAAGCTAACAAAATAAATATAGATTAATGTGATGTTGAATATATAAGCCATAAATAACCCACTTTATACATGCAATATAGCCAAAAATCTGAAAGATTATTGACATGATCAAAATTGTTGCCTTGCCTTAGGATCGAAGTAGTTAGGTAAAGAATAAAATCTTATGTTTCATACTGATATTGTCAAATGATTAATAACAGAATGGTGTGATGAAATTATTGTTACAACTCCAAAGTTATTATTTTTCTATAACAACTTTTCTCAAGGCTTTACTTCCTCTTACGCCACAGCAATTCATTTGTCCACCAATAGAAGTTAGCTTCTGTTCAAATTTACATTCTAGCAGCTACAAGCAGTCCATTCATCACCATCTTCCTTTCCTCTCTCTTGAAGGTAATAAGACAAAAATGCAGCTTGTTACAAAGACTTTACAGAAAACTTGAGGCTGTATATTTTTTCTACATCAACACTGGAGACTTCTTTCTTATAAAACTTATACGTAAAACTGTGTTAACTCAGAGAATTAAAGGACCTGTTTTTCAAAACGTTCTGCATGTTTGTGTCCTAGATGTAATATAATGGTTTTAAGTCCTGCCCTTACTCAGTCTCATTACAGGAGAATGAGGGAAGTCTGGATTCAAGCCTGGAAATAAAGTTGGTTCCAATCGTTTGTGCTTAACTTTACAGCGTTTCATTTGGAAAATTCTTTCATCCAAAGTGATCAAGATGGAATGTAGACCCAGATGGGTGACAACCTGCAGGTAAATCTTCTGTGGACGTGAGGGAAATATTGGAAATGGGCAGGCCAGACACTGGAACTTTGCAAGAGGCATGTATAGAACATGGGCTGTAACAGAATAACACTGTCTGTATCTTTTTAGTGCTCTAGTGCTCTCCTTGTCTGCATTTGGATTTCAGGTTTAGGTGTAGCTAAACGACAAGGTTTATCAGCAGTGTTAGCATGGTGAATGAATTTTGAGTCTGACAGTTCCTTGACCTCAGCTACATCACTCCTATTGGTCTCAACTAGAGTTATGTGAAGAAATTTTTTTTTTTTTTTTTAAATAATTGTCCACAATTTTTCTAAGATGTTTGGTTTGTTATTTTAATATAAACAAATGAGCACCCTAATTTAAACAACTGCCATCTTGACCAGGCAGTTACTAACTCTTGCTATAATCTGCTACCAGGCATGTAACAATTCACCAAATTCACGATTCGATTCACAATATTGAGATTACAATTAGAATTTGCAACGATATGTTTGGGGGGGGAAAAGAAAATGAAAAGAAAGCTTTATTACCGAAAACGCAACATTTATTTTCCTCTTCTTTATCAACTTAAATATTCCTTTTGTTAAATCAAAAAAATATATACTTTTGTTTCATTTTCCTAATAACCAACAATAATTTTTTACAAACATTTGTAAAGGTTGGAATAAAATACTATAGCCTGTTAACTAAAACATTCCTTTTTATTAAAAATGAAAAGTTAATAATAAATAAGCCATTTATTAATAAACATTTATGAATATTTATGAAGGCTGCAGTCAGTTTAAACATAAAACAATTCCCTTCAGTGCTTCTCTTTTCTTTTGCTTTCAGTAGCTACAACTTCTTGTTGAATCTGTTTGTAAAGTCATTTGCACAAAAGCTCATTCCAATTTTAGTGCCATTCAAGCTGTGTTATTTCTGCCTACTGTGACATCACTTTTATTCCAGCCATTGTACATTATTCTGCTCTCTGCCGTCTAAAATAATACCATTACAGCTAGGAAAAAGATTAATCTCAGTTGTTTTTTTACTTCCATTGATTCGAATTGTAATAAATTTGTAGCATGATTTATCGATGCATGATACATGGAAACATGCCTGCCTACTTCAAGTCCTGCTATAACATGGATTATCATGGACTCTTGGTAATTCACTCAGAGCTAGAAAAAGCTAAGTAAGGAACTGGAGTTTTCATTTTACATTTAGGACACTGACAGGGAACAGCACAGAGCTTTCAGTATGGTTCCTTGTCTCTGCATTCTATTTTCACAGCCACTAATTAGCGATATAGACAGAATTAGCCTTAGATGAGGGAATAATATAGCTCAGTCCTACGAAAACACCATCTCTCTGTCATCTTACTGAGCTGATGTTTCGAATCCCATAAATAAAATCAAAGTTGTGACAGCTTGAGGCAAAGCCTTCTCTCATCATATGCTTATAGATTTACAAGAATTTACAGAGAAATTGCTTTTATATACATGGATGAGAGGTCACATCTCTGTGCTGGCACTGCACCAGGCTGATGAATCATGCACCTCCCACTAAACAACGGCAGCAGAAACTCAGCAAGTGCTGTGTACATCATCAACTAGCACATCATTAGTGTTAGACATGCCTCTTTCATTATTATCTGACGCAACTTGACAGCTTCTTTTACAGTTCTTGCATCTAGACTTGGCGTATGAGCAACAGACACATTTATCAGAGAGAAGATTAACCTTTTATCCCCTCAAAAATAGTGCAGTTCTTTTAGTTAGTGTAAATGGATGATGGAAATATATTCATCCAGAGAATCTGTTTTCTTTTTCCTATGTGACACTTACTGATCCTAATGCACTTACATTCAAATCTGTTTGAGACTGATTAAGATTTTAGAATATCAGACTGTTCAGCTTACGGCCAAATTGTCTCTTTACACAGTGCTCTATGTCAATTGGAATCTCGTTATAGAGAGAGCCGAGATTGTTCTGAACGTTTTGATATAAACCACATGGGTATAATGTTATATGCAAGTGCCTTTAAAGGTGAATTTAAGAAAGCCACAACTAACTTTTGTATAATATGTATTATAAACCGAATAAACAATTATACTCCCTAAGCCCCCTATACACTGCCAGTAATTTTTTTTTTTATTATTTATTTTACCATATTTACTTAAAGGATGTCATTTTCAGTGTTGGAAAGAGTACAAAACACACAGCCTTGATCAAACATATTGCTACTTTTGAAACAGTTCCCATGAGTAAGAGTAAATAAGTTGTCTGGTGAAAATGAGCAGTTGCTTAATGTTCTGTATCTGAGGAAAGCATTGTTGAACAATTGCGTTAAGTAACCAGGTTAGTTATGCTATGAACACCACCTCCATTATCAAGCTGGCTCGTAAACGTAGACAAACGTAGGAAAATATATATTAGCATATATTAGCTGGCCAGTAAACTTAGTAAAATGCTTCTGTACTTATGTTAAAATATATATATATGTATATATACATTTACATCGTGTACACACTACACCATCTTGCACTACAGATATTTTATAAATACTGCAAATGCTAAACATAGTACCTTATTTTTTACACTTATTTTACCTTATTTTTTGCAGTTTTTACATTTTATGCTTATTAAGTGTTATTTTGCTGTGCAAAATTTGAGAGGACTCTGAGATCAAGAATTTCATTACTGTAATGATGTTCCATTGTTATCTGTATATGACGATAAAATTTGAAAACTTTTAAAGCAAGTTTCAGTAGCTTGCTAGGTTTGATCATTTCTTTAGCTACATAGTTAGCTATATATCTCTAGCTATCCTGTTTAACCTACAGCCTGTAGCAGTGATTAGATATATTTAAAACAACAGGGAATCGCCAGCAAATCAGTTTAATACAGAGCTTTCACATTGGATTACTAGTCTAGCTCACTCAGCTAGCTAATGGTTTGCCTGTACATGTGCACCCTTACCTGTGCATCCAACCTGTGGGTTTTGGCTCCCAAAAAATTAAAAACTGAAAATAGCTGATAAATTGGGTCAGGGATACTTAGTGGTCTCCACTGTCTCAAACATTGCTTTTGCTGACTAAGCAATTGGTTCTTGAAGCGTAACTTTATTTTGATTTGGTCTCAAAAATTTGCACACACTGTATTTTAATTGGCTTCCAGACATGTAGTGTTTTCCTGTCTATCCCTGCTCATTTTAAATATTCGAAAGCTCATATATATACAAACAAGGTTGGGAGGGATTTTTTTATTTGATTATATTTCGGGTGTTAATTGAATAATCTTTCCTTGATTGTTCAACTGGTTTTCCATCATTTACTGTTATCACTTTCTTAATCACTTACCACACTTTTTGCAGCTGTGTGTCTGTATTTCAACCATCATTTGTTCTAATTTTGAACAGACAAATTCAAAGTAAAGATAAAATAAATATCAGCTGCTTGTTTCTCTCATTGAAACTCTCCGATGCTAAGTTCATTTTGCTTGCTGTGTGCACACTCAAGGCAGATCATTTTCAGTGTGTGGAATCGACTCCAAAGATTTGCTTTTGACTCTTAGTTTTCAATGCCAGAGATTAGTGAATCGATTCTTTTTTGTGATCGACTTGTGATCCGAAAGCAGGCTCGGAAAAATAAGTTACTTTATATTTTTCTTTTTTTAAGCTAATTGATTCAGCAGCTATTTGCTGCTTAACAAAACCTAAGAAATCCGGACAATTCAAACAGGAATATCACGCTTCTCCTCACATTTCCACAAATGAATGATAATATTACTCACATTAAAACACAAGTTATGTCATGAAGCCAGCAGGGTAGTGTGCTGTAAAGAGTTTCATACCATTTAGAAAGTTCTGCTGATGTTTCTACAAGTATTCTGTTACTCCCCAAGACTGTATATAAAAAAATCAATAGATAGGTGAAACAAGAAATGTTAAGTAATACATGTTTACTTAATTGAGAAATTAAAAAAAAATAATGACTAGGCTGTTTTTCTGAGTCAGTCTTCCTGGCTCAACATCAAGATGAATAAATGTATCTACACAATACGGTTAAAAGTTTGTGGACCCCTGGCCATGACACCCATCTCATTCCAGATTTATGTCTGATGTCATTTCTTTTTGTTTACTGAAAGTCCAATATTCCAAAATGTCCCAAATCTAAAAAATAAATGTCATTATATTAAAGATCTTTTGAAATTTTGCCAAACCAAAGTAATGAGGACTCTTGGGACTTATCTTGTGTTATTGTTATAGGCTAACACAGAAAAGAATGGTCATCACAGCTGTCACAATTGTTTAGACATGATCTCTTATCCTGTTTGATTTGAATATGTCTCTGTATTCATGTTGCCATGATTAGCATTCCTCGTGTGTCATTAAGTTCCTTAAGAGGTCAAAAAGGGTTTAAGAGCTGAAGTGCTGAACTGTTCTGTGACATCTTAACCCCTTTCTGATAAGTCTTAAATTTAGGAAGTTCATTCAGATAAAATATGTGCATAGCGGAAGGCAATCCATCAACTGCAACATAGAACATGGTGCTTCTTCCTGGTGCTACTGATGAATCTTATGACTCTTATGATGATCATGAAACTATTAGTGTTAAGCAATGCATTATATCATGAATTCTCATCAATATTATAATTGTAAGAATTATAAAGACATTTATGATTTATATGTTTAAGTGTTCAATATTTATGTTTCCGCTGAATAGCAAACAGCAGAAAAGCCATAACCTTTTTCAACCAAAAAACACAAAAGTTTTGTCACTCTTGCGCTTGTATTACCAAACAATCCACCTCTCTCGACCTGGATGTCAATGCTCACTGAGTCCTACTTGTGTAGCCTAAATTGTTTTCGGAGCTGCCCCAGTGTTGCTGATTACCATCTCTGAAAAGTAGTTTTGGAGCCTTGACTCAAAAAAAATGTTGTGTAACAGTGTGAAAAAACACAAAAAACAGCTATAAAGTTGAAAATGAAGTGTAACCACTTCAAGGGACTTCAAGTCTTTGCTTTCATCTTAATGGAGACTGTGGGCTTAGCCAAATCGACTCGTTCTGCCTTTATTAACCTGCCAAAAGAAAGTGTTGAATTGGCTTGGAGTAGAGTCTGACAAAAATCTGAAGGTTTGAGTGTTATATACTTTTTAAATTCTTTACTTTACTACTATCTTAAAGCAAGACACTACAAGTAGAAAGATAATTTTGATCAGGACTGTCACTTCTGTGAATTGTAATCTTGAACATGTTTTCTGTAGCAATAAAACTGTAAAAACATCAAAACTCAACAGAAAAATGTTTATTTCACTGTTTTCTTTCACTCATTTTAGCAACTATAACAAAGGCTTAAGCTCCACCCACATTATAGTCACGTTGCACCTTTTGTCCATTAAAAGATTGTTTCCTGATATACAGTGGGTTTGGAAAGTGTTCAAATCCTATCACTTTTGGCACATTTTATAGTTTTATAGATTTTAATTAAAATGGATTAAATTGCACACAATAATCCACAGTAAAGTAAAACGCTATAAATTTTTTGCAATTTCTTTCCAAAATCCAAAACTGAAATATCTGTTTAGCTAAGTGTTCAGACTTCTGGCACTCCAAATTAAGCTCAGGTGTTTGCTTTGATTATCCTGAGATATGTCTGGAATTTGATTGTTGTGAACCTGTGGCAAATATACTGCAATGAATTGGCCATGATGAATAAAAATACACAACTATGTGTATAAGGTCTCACACTTCACACTGCATTTCAGACCAAAAAACATTCCAAGGAACTTGCCGTAGACCTCTGAGATTAAATTGTGTCAAGACATAGATCTGGGCCTGATTTAAAAGAAACGGTATAAAATCATTTCCAAAGCTTTGAACGTTCTCAGGGCCACAGTGATGGAGCATCGTTGTGAAATGAAAGAAGTTTGGAATCACCTGCCTATAACTGGCCATCCAGCCATACCAATGACCACGCTAATAGAATCGTGTCTAAAGATGGGAGAACCTGCTTGATGGACAACCATCTCAAAAATGCTCCATCAGGTCAGGCCTTTATTGCAGGGTGGCTGGACAAAAGCCACTCTTGAGAAAAAGGCATATGACAAGCAATTAAAAGGCTTTGAAAGTTTAGGGGAAAACATCTTGTCTGCTGAAAAAAGAGAACTTTTTGGGCTGATCTTCAAGTTCTTCAGCTGGCAAAACCAGAGACTGCTAATCAGCTGTTTAATACTATCCCTTCAGTGGTGCATGGTGCACGGTGCATGGTGGTGGCAGCATCATGCTGTGGGGGTACTTCTTAACAACTCAGATGAAGGTCAACCTTTCAGCATGACAACTGCCCAAGTCATACAGCCAAGACAAAGCTGGGGGTGGCTTCAGGACTCTCTGAATATCCTTGAGAACTCAGACTTAAACCCATTAGAAAATCTAGGGAGAGAGCTGAAGATGAAGACTCTTCATCCAACTGGATTGACCTTGAGAGGATCTGTTAGGAAGAATGGGAGAAAATGCACAAATCCAGATGTGCAAAGCTTATAGAGGCTTACCCAAGCACACTTAAAACCGCTTTTGCTGCCAAAAATATTGAATAAAGGGTCTCCATAGTTATCTAAATAAGAAATTTCAGTTTTTGATTTTTAATGAAGTGGATTTTTGTTCTTATGTACTTTCAGAAGCCACTGTATATGTCAGTGCACTGAATGTGCAATTATGACAGCTACATGACATCTTTCCTTTATTTATCCATCCATCCTCTCTTCAGCTGCTCCTGTATACTTTATAACTTTACTTTACTTTATAAACTTTATATATATCACACCAACTAAAGTGGAAAAACATTTATGAAATTTTACAAAAATGTTTGCTTCTATCCTGAATTAGACTGATAATACAGAGAAAAATTGTATAACCAACTTTGATTATTGATTATTTATTATTATATATATAATAATTATTGGCAAACTTACATTTGATGGTCAGATTGTTATCTGGAGCTTTGTGAGCCTTAGTATATTTCATGCAGAGGAGATGTTCAGCTGATGTCAATGTGCAAGATGATGTAAATGTGGAGCAAATGAATGTTGTTCAAAGGCTTCGCTTGCCATTTCATGGAACTCAGCAGACAACACACTACATGACTGAGCCTGTGACTGGTGATTAAAATTGATGCATGCCCAAATGAATGACTCCCTCCCATGCTAAACCTCCATGCTAATTAATTTAATATTCTAATATACCGCCAATGTCTTATTTCTATCTTCATTTTCACTATGATAAAATGGAGCCAGAAAATAAGCAGCCCTTCCTCTTTGTCATCTTTTGCAGTTTGCAGCAGGCAATTTTATTTTTGTAGTCCTGGAAATTGTTTTGAAATGTAGTACCAGAGCACTCGTACACAAAGGCCTTTGCATCAGCGTATGCAAGCTCGCAAGTTCATAATGTTGGTTTAAATTTTTTTTTTTTGTGCAACACCTTGCAGACGTTGTGTCCATTTAATGCAGCGAGGCCTTTAGAAATCTTCTGAGACACCAGCATTTGAGAGAAAGCGAAAAAAAAGAGCTCATTCACTCCCATTAGAGACTGAGACAAGAATTTCTTGTTACTTAAGCAGAGTCCTGAAACACACTGGGCCTGTTTCTCCCAAAGGATTAGACCCACAGAACCTGGCAAACGTTCATGGGAAATGGCCTACATACCTCGTCTGTCTCTCCCTCTCTCTCTTTCCCTTTTTCTCTCTCCTTGTCTCGCTTTCTCCTTAGCCATTCTTTAAGGGTCATTTTGTCCCATTCACATGGGAGCTGCTGCAGGACTAGACCTTTTCAACAGAGCCAGTTGTGTGTGTGTGTGTGTGTGTGTGTGTGTGTGTGTGTGTGTGTGTGTTTGTGTGTGTGTGTGTGTGTGCGCAAGTGTGTTGGGCTTGGCAGGACACAACCGCCTCCCAAGACTCCCCTCATAATGATATGCACTCCATTAAAGCTACACTTCGGTTAATGAGACATTGCCTAACCCTCAGCACCGACTTTATAATGTCTCAGGGGAGTCATGAAAACACATGCATGCTGTATGCAATAGTATATGGCTCAAAGACTGTGTGTCTTTGAGCCATATACTATTGCATACAGCATGCTATCATATGCAGGCATGAGTGTGTATTATGCACAGCTAATATTTGTCCCAGATCCAGCTTGTCAACACTTTGATAAGGGCACTAAACTTTAAAGAGCACAAAATGCTCACAGTTAATACCAGAGTGTGTGGTCTTAATCCCAGCCACTTTTTACAATAATCTCTGTATATGAGAAGGTCAAAATTATCACTTTTCCTGGACTGGCCCTATTTTTTTTAGATTTTGATCATATTATGAGAGACAAACCTTTATGTGAATCTTTCTTTAATAATAATAATAATCATTATACATATATCTATCCATCCATCCATCCATTATCTATACAACTTTATCCGTCTGGGTCGCAGGGAAGCTGGAGCCAATCCCAGCATCTTGGGGTGAGAGGCAGGGTACACCCTGGGCAGGTCGCCAGTCCACCACAGGGCCGACACAGACAAACAGCCGCACACGCTCGCATTCACACC
>JAQQZX010000039.1:3471410-3483521 GCA_030068355.1 Notoglanidium maculatum | reverse complement strand
CTGGGTGACCCGGGGATCGAACCCAGGACCTTCTTGCTGTGAGGTGACAGTGCTAACCACTGCACCACCGTGCCACCCTCATGTTATATATATATATATATATATATATATATATATATAACTACTGTTTTGATTACTAAAGTCACATTTATTGCCAGAAGTAGCAAATATAAAATACAGAAAATATTTTTTTGTTTGTTTGTTTCTATTGCCTAGATTTTAAAACAAATAAAAATTCTTCTTTTATTTTTTAATAACACAAAAATTTAATTGCCACCTTTTAGGAACATGTTTTAGGCTCCATTCAAATTTCATCTGTCATTCATAGAGCCTAATTTATCATACTAGATATGAATGAATTTATTCATAAATTGTATGTATAGGAAATGTGGTATTAATGAAAACTATGCAATAAGCAACAATAAATTTGATATTTTATAAATTTTTGTAGAAATGTCTACAGTCAGTAAAATATAAACAGTATCATTATCATTATGTGCAGTAAAATATGAACATGAGCTGGAATGCAGAACTGGACTGTGCGCTAACATGGGCTAGGGGTTTTGTTGAGAAAATTCTGGTTTTCCTATCTGTTTGCTCGAGTTTTTTTTTTTGCAGCGTTGGCTGGAAAAGAACAGTTCCAGATTAGGCACCTTCTCCGTTATCAGTACTGGCAACATGTTGGTGGAAAGAGTTTGGCTCACTATTGTTAGTCCTGTCGAATTACTTTATTTACTAAAGAATCAAATCACCAGTTGTTATTCTTGATTTTATGTTGGCAACCTGAAATACCACCATGAGATCCAGCAAATAATAACTAATGTATTGAGTTACCTTTGCAGCTTTTGAAGAATTTAAGCTCATTGGTGGCTTTGTTACAGATGCAGATATACTCATAGCTCCATCTAGGTTAGATAACAAACAATCCCTTCATGAAAAATATAAATATGTGTATATATAAATAAATAAATCCATATACTTTCCCTAGTTTGCCATACTATCCCATGGAGAGAACTGCCAATCAAATTCCCAGTGAGAAGACATTATGCTGATACAGCTGGGTGAAGATCTTGTTTTCCAGAAAGTTCTAATATACACCAAAAAGGCCAGAAGAGGTGTCTTGGGTAAAGAAACATGGCGCTGGAGGCGTTGAGTTGGCTGCTGTTTTACTGAAGTTTCTGTCCTCATGGTGCCCTTTGAATCATTGTCTTTGGCAAGAGGTTATTTGATTTCATATGATATTCTCTTCATATTTCTACACTTGTCTTGCATAACTTCTATATAAAATGATGTGGTCACATTCCCTCCCGGAGAGAGCATTCTTGCTGTCACCGACACTAATGCAATACAAGCAACGTCTCGCTTTCTTCTCTCTTTTCACTGATGGCTCAAACTATCAGCTATGTGCTGTTAAATGTGTAGATCAGCTATGTGTAGTTCTCTGTTAGCGAATAATACAGTAACTTTCACTGTCATACCAGATGGATGAGATAACTTTGAAAGCCTCTGAGCATTAAGACACAAGGTCACGGTTGCTCAGTGGCATCAGATATCCATAATCTGAGTGTGCCTGCCATCAATGGAGTCCTTCTAGTGGACACTGAATGCTAGAGTAACATGTCATAGGTTTTGATCTGATATCTTAGATCTTCTGATGGAGATATCTATCCTCCATGAAAAACTGTGAGTAAGACTCTTATATGATGCACGCAATATTTAGGAGCCCTAAGGGTTTTAGAAGCTAGCAGCTGCCACTGCCGTTGCATAAGTGATGGAGTTGCTATAACCACTTCAACGCCATTGTAAGTGCAAGCACTGCTGACTAAAGTCACACTATGAAGATTAGGTCCTAGAACCTTATAAGGAATAAAACATGCAGGAGCATTCTGTTATAGGAAAATAATCAATGATGTGAAGTGGAGTTACTATTACCACACTGAACAACACATCTCAAAGAATTTTATTCCTCTTATATCAATCTGCCACCGTTTACAAATGTTCTATTAATTGTCAATTTTTTTATTCACTTATGGTCACTTTGAATGTTAAAAAAAAATGCAGTTTGTTGCATTACCAAGAAACCACAAAACATAAACTTCACCATGGTGTGGTAAAAGCATCAAAGCGTTAATTTGCCATGTAATTGATTTGAAGACAAATACACACAGTATCAAATGCATCAGAGTTGGATTTTCTTGGATTTCATGCAACATGCTCTGTACGAAACTGTACGAAAGACTCCCGGGTGATGCAAGCAAGATTTAGTGGCTCAGATGACACTCGCAGTTGCAGCTGCTGCCACCATTGCATAAGATTTAAGAGTTGTAATGTTAGCTGCCTGACTGGGGTTGTAAATATGTACCACATTCTGGTAACACATGTGGACACCATTCTCTTTGACATAAATTATCATTTTCTTTTCATACCAGATTGTGACCCAGTTGCCTTGGGAGTTAGGAAACCTTGAAACTGTATGTCACCAGATGTCCAACTGTATGTCACCAGTATGTCACCAGATGTCAATTGTCAACTCACTTTTGTGGGTAAATCCTGCATAGCCACGTTTCTATGAATAGATTGGGATTTATCGAGTTATTATTGTGTATAAAGACGGGAGAATATTTCAGACTACCATCTCATAAATCATCATTGGCACATCTAAGAATCCAGTATAGATTACATTACTAAGTACAGCAACAGGAATACAATAATGGACAGCAATAATGAGGAAAGTTCACACCATAGTAGCTTTTCAAAATATAATTGGACAGATTGCACAACATAGAAATAAAATCAACCAATTTTGAGAAATTCATGTAAAGCTACTATGCAGGTAATTTGTGACACACAGTTGAGGTTCTTAAATCTTATCACTAGGTGGCAAGGAGGAAGGCACGATTCTTGTGTTGTGCAGAATAACACTGTGACTTTAGCAAGGTGGTATTGGAAATGGCTGGTTTATTTTACTCCTTAAACAAACCACTCAAAATTGCACAATAATTTTTTAATTTTTTTGCTGTACTTTATTGACAGTGAGGTTTATCTTCTTAGCTACCTTTTAGTATGCTGTACACTGTCCACAACAAGCAGCACCATGAGCAGGCTACAAGGTCTTTTATAGGGAAGTTGTTATCATATATGGTAATTTGTAAGCGTTTCTTAATGGAAATGAGCGTGGCCATGTACAAGCACAGCAATTCAGTATGTATGGGGTTTCTCAACTTCTATTGCATATAAAAAGTGCCAATTTTATATGTACCAGTGGTTCTTACGCACAGAAATAGAACTTGTTCTACATACACTTTGATAAATGATAAAAGTCTTCTGGAGATGAGAAACCCTGAGCTATAGTGTGGCCTTGGTTCTGCCCTGATGCAATA
Source organism: Notoglanidium maculatum (assembly GCA_030068355.1). Taxonomy (NCBI): domain Eukaryota; kingdom Metazoa; phylum Chordata; class Actinopteri; order Siluriformes; family Auchenoglanididae; genus Notoglanidium; species Notoglanidium maculatum. Next base: position 3,480,141 of record JAQQZX010000039.1, on the reverse strand, counting down.
CAGACTATGCTAGTCCTTCTAGCTTTGTAAGCTAAAGCTGAATTGATTGGAGATGGAAATCAGCTGCAGACAATTAAGCTGTTGTTATTATAAGGAAAACGCAGAAAACGCAGGTTTTGGGAAGGCAAACGCGGGTAGTGCGGTCTCTGTTTCCACAATGTGGGTGACTCAGGTTACTGCTTATGAGTTTGAGTGTGAAAAGCTTCTTGTTGTTTGATTATCGCTTGTCACAGTTGAAAATTAGTTTTAATTGCACACAAGAAATAATATACAATCAAGTTTGGGGCAACGGCCAGACCAAAGGCTTACAAGAAAAGGGAAATGATGATAAATAGACATTAAAAACAAAAACAAAAAAGGAAACAAATGGAAATTAAACAAATTCAGTCAAAAGCATTATACACCTTCGATATTTTTCGCCTATATATTTATGTAAAAAAACCAAACAGATGAATATTTGCGATTCTGCATAAAGGAGAAAAAAAGGACAGAAAAAAAGAAGAGGATAAATGATCAATGCATTAATAATTGTGTCATTTATACTTTTGGAGATGCTGGAAGTTTGAGATATATTGTTGTATGAATTCATTTGACTTTCAAGGACAACCATTTTATAAGTTCCTACTCTCACCATTCTAATGGTACCTCTTACCACACACTGAGATGAGTTTCTTCTATGCATGACTTCTAAAGGCCTTCAAGGTCATGAGGTCCTACAGGTTTTTTCTCCCATCTGAGCTGAATCTTACTCCTGTGGCCCTAGAAGCTCATGTTCCAATCTAGAAGTCACTCCTGCCCTCCTAAACTCCATTTGCATTACTCCTAAACAGTCATACAAATATCTCATTTATGAACAGTTGAAGGATAAGGGCTTTGCTCAAGGGCCCAGCAATGGCAGTTTGGCAGTGCTTGGATTTGAACTTATAACCTTCCAACCAGTAGTCAAATGTCTTAACCACTGAACTACTACTGCCCATCTCCACATGCTTAAGCTCCTGTTCCAATCTAGAACTTGCTCCTGCTATCCACAGGTCTTTGTCTGGATCCTGAGGTTTAAAAGTTCCTGCTCTTGTCTGTATCCTACTTCTGATTCCATCTTGAGGTCTTCTGACCTGTCCAAATCCTTGTCCTACAATGTTCATATGCACAGGATCCTGCAGCCATCTCAACATCTAAAATTTATGTGTTCCCATTTATATCCAGAACCTATTTCTGCCATACTGATAAGCACATGCCCGTAGTTTCATTGTGAGTTCAAAGACAGTCCCTGTTCTCATTAGGACTTACTTCCGGCATCCTATGGTCCACAGTTCTTTGTTTCCATCCTGATGTCTAATAGTTACTGTTCACATCCCCTACTTACAGAACAGAACTCCTGCTCCCACCCTAAGGTATTAGGAGACCCTGTTTGCTATCCAAATCCTTCTTCTACAATCCTAAAGTCCAAACTAGAGAATGAGCTCTTCTGAATGAATCTTAATTCCACCAAAGTTTCATCCCCTTCCATATTGGGCTATTTTTTTCGCTTCTTTTTTTTTTAAATTTATTTATTTATTTTAGATTTTGGACCATTTGCCCTGAGAGTTCTGTATATTTTGTGAGGTGTGAAAGCTGTTTTTGAGCCAGGGAGTGGTCCAGAGACCTGATCCTTGGTCCTCTTGCTTCTCTGGTGCTTGCTTGAGCCAAACCTTGGTGTGGTCTGTTCTCAGCACTACATGCCAAGTAACATGATTGGTTCAATTTGTCATGTAATTTCCTATTCCAGGTTTTGTGATGGTGTGGAAAGGGTTGATATCATTTGCTGGGAAGAATGAATGCATGATTGATGTATAAAACTAGATTTTCATAGGACTAGAGTGCAGCACAAATTGTGACAAATGTCTTGTGCTGGCCATGTTGTCTAAAAATCTTCCTATACAAGATTGTCTCCTTGGTGGAAGGTATTCCTGCATGATAATTCACCCTGCATCCAAGTGCTGTTCTTCACCGCTTGAGTTTTTGCAAAAAATTTTGCAAACCTGCACAAAAGTGATAAGGAATATGAAATCACCCAATCAATCCACAGCTCACTTGGGAAAGCCCACTCCTTGCCTATGCAAGCCCGGAATCATGACTCAAGCATATAGACCAAGTGTGACCGTTGGCTCACTTGCTGTTTTTTAGATGATTGTGAAAAGTGCTATAAAAACCAAACCCTATGGTGTTCTTTAACAGGTTTCAATCAAGGGGCTTTAAAATATCCAGATAAAAGAAATTATCAATCCGCCTGCGTCAAACAAGCTTTCTGAGGCTTTGTTTCTCCTTCCATATACTGGCACTGTATAACCATGAAACCACAGAGCAATTTTGAGTCTGATGCCCCCTGGGCTCAAGGCCCATGACCTGGAATTTCATTACACTATTACAGTACAAGACTGTGGTTGTGTGCTTTATTCCTTCACAATTCAGGACTTGTTTTTATAGCTATATATCATGAAGTGCACTAAACCATTTTTACGTCACATACATCGCTCAGTGAATTTTATTGAAGTGTCAGCCAAGCCATGTTCAAAATCCTCAGCCAAGAGCAAATCTGGGGAAGGGAGAGGGGCTGCAATGGCAGAATCACAGACAGTCTAAGCCAGAAATCTTAGCCGAGATGTTTGAATTTGCATGTGATTTTCTCAGACGGTATATATTTACTCAGGCTGTCAGACTGAAGGAGATGGATGCTCTGTAATTGCAGTGTTTAACGGAGAGGGGAGTCATACTAATCCCCATTCAGCATCTTAAACATAAACTTCCCAGGACCGATTTCCATACAAATGAATGCAGGCCAGAGGTGGAGTGACACACTCTCTTTCATTCTTAGTCTCGCTTGTTCCTTATCGTTTGCTTGTGTGTGTGTGTGTGTGTGTAGGAACCAGGGTATGGGTCGCGTCAGCTGTCACACACACTGGGGACTCGCTCAGTGAGAGTAATTTGATGGGCAAATACGTCAATGGCACGAGGGTCAAATGCCTCAGAATCCTGTCACCTCCCACGCAACCCTTTTTGACATATATGATGAAGTGGTGAAGACATCAGACAGAGCTGCTCGCTTTAAATTCACATTAAATTGCGTTTTGCTTTCGTCCGGGAGCTACAAAAGAGTCCGTGGGATTCAACGGTGTTGGTGATCGTGTCACTATTTCTAATCCTTACACATTTTAAAACATAAATTTTGTGACTGACCAGATGCTCTTCTTCAAAGCCACTTCAGCTGGTTTTAGTCTGGTGATTTTCAGATTGTTACTCACAACACTATACACTGTATACATCTTGGTAAAATATATAACTGTCTGTGTGATAACATTCAGAGTGATCTGGGCCCGTGCAGAAAACAGAAACTTTCTTCAAAGTGAGTTTGAGGTTATAAGGATATATTGTCTGTTAGCATGGTTTGTTTGTTTTGCCATTGACGCTACCATGGTAAAGCTACCTTGATAAAGCTACCATGAAGCTGTACCGTAAGTGTGGCACCATTCTATGTCATAGTTTTAGATAAGCATCATAGCAGCTTTCATTCTCTGAGAAATTTCCTGACACTGCCAGAACTGTCATTGGACATCTTTGTTATTAATGACACTAAATCAGCTGCTGGTTAACATATAACATTATGCATTCTAAAACTGCTGATAACAAAATCAACTAATTCTGTAATGATGTGTGCTTTATTGGCTGCTTCAGCAAAATAAGGCCAAAAATCATACAGGGTAAAGCTGACTTTACAAAACATTCATCTATCACAGGAATAGCAACCCTTCATGCTCACATTCACATCTATGGCCAATTTAGAGTAGCCAGTTGACCTAATCTGCGGGTCTTTGGGCTGTAGGAGGAAACCGGAGCACATGGAGGAAACGCACACAGGCCTGATGAGAACATGAAAACTCCACACAGAACGGCCCCAGTCAGCCACCAGATCCGAACCCAGAACCTTCTTACTGTGAGGCGACAGTGCTAACCACTGCTCTGCCCTTTTTTGTATTGAATCCTAATATCATTCTTTATCCTGTTTGAGCCCATCCTAAGGGATTGAAGCAGAAAAATAATTTGAATGAAACACCAGTCCATCCTAGGTCACCATGCGCATTCACAACTGGGGCTATTTATGTGTCAACACTGACCCACACAATGGCAGGTTTCTGGGAGGTGGGAAGAAACCAGAGGACCCAGAGGGAACCCACATGGACACAAGGAGAATAGGAGAAAACTCCACATAGACAGCAAGCCGAGTCCAGGCTCGAACCAGACACCCTGAAGCTGTGAGGTGGCAATGCTGCTCACCCATCCCACAAAATTAGAAAGCCATCAAAGAAAGTGTTTCAGGAGGTCGATTAAGAATTCCATGCAGTGCTGATAAAAAGTTCCTGCATTCTCTTGTGTGTCTGAACAATTCTGGATCATTGTAATGAAAATATATAGGTTTTTCCTTTTCTTATATACATGCTTATATGGTGATGCTTAATTATTAAATTATATTGGAAAGGACAAAAACAGCAGTGCAGCAGTCGTAGCCAATCTTTACTATCCACCTTTTTCAATAAACACATACACATTCGGTGTTTAGCACTTGGGAGCTATTTGCACATTTTTCTTCTGGTTAGTTAATTGTGTCTGAGTGTCAGTGCTGAAACAAAGGAGTGCTAAAAGTGTGTTATCTCAAGCTCAACGTGTTTCCACCTTTAAACGCTGTAAAAGTTACATGTGACATGCCGGCTGTGGCGCTGCAGACTGTGGAAAACACTTCTCACACTCACGCAGACGTCGTGGAGAGTTCTTGCCTACAGAAATACGCTAAATTAAAGAGGAATGCTATTTCTCAAGTTCCCACACTGACAAAAAAAACTGTTTACATCATCTGTAATCAGATTTTTATGTCAAGTTACGCACACCTGCCTCATATCAAGACGACTCAAGCACGCTAATAACACGTATCATACACGCGAATACAAAACGATGCCAAGAAATGCTGGACTGCAAAATGGATCTCACACCAACTTCTCAGGGATTTTCACAAAAGCATGTTCACTTCATATCAGTGGTCTTCTAAGACAAGTTATATTCTAATAATTTTATATGGAATATTCTCTGCCAGCCACATGTTTTTGAAGACCTTGTTTTAATATTTTTGCTTAAACTTTAAGAAACTGGTTCAAGTTAATACTCCAATTAAAGAATTAGAAAGTCTAAGGACGAAATGGGTATAACTGAGAAATTAGATTTTTTTTTTTTATTTGATTTGATTGGGGGGAGTTTTATATGTTTATATCAAACTTGAAAATGCCAATCTAGATTACGATTTAGGGACTTTTTAGACAGTGTTATTATCTGTAATACCAACATGCTTTAAGACAAGTGTGCAACTGCATGTCATCTGATATGATAAACACTAAACTGCTCCTCAGTATTACCTTAACCATTCATAAATTTATAAATGAGAGGGATTGTGAGGAATTTGAAAGAAGACTGTCCTCTAAACCAACTCCTTATGTAGAATATCTACGTAGGAATTCTGAAATAAACCATTCTTATATGTATATACAGCATGCAAAGAATAATACACTCTGTGAAACAGCTATAAAAATGTTTTTTTACCCTTCTAAGTTAATCTATATATGTTTTTTTCTGTTATTGTTTTACAGAAAAAAAAACCTCCATGGTTAAATTTATTGCACATTTGCGATGGACGGATGGATGGATCATTTTACCATCACACAGAATTTCTAGGAAATCAAGAAATAGCAACATAGGAACAAAATCATAAAAAACATAACCAACTCGGCCTCTTGTCCAAAATGTTTTTTAATGTGAATTCTTATGTACTAGTAATTTGAAAACCTTATCTTATTTCCATCGCTCTCCTTCTGTCTGAAGTGAAAGGGATGCGACTTATTCCAACTTTACAGAGACCATTGCTTGCCAATGCACTTCTTCACTCTCATCATTGTTCCCCAGTTCCGGCAAGCAGCAATCACCCCCCATGTGGGAACAAGCTGAACACACACACCCTCGGTGGAGCAGCTCTTAGGTCAGCATGCCATGAGGAACCCTCATAAATTCCTACAGGGGGTACTCTTCTTTCGAGACTTAAGTGCTTATGTTTAACAACACATGGAGAAGTCAATGGATGGGTTTGTTTATTTCGACTTGTGTAAGTGTGACATGTAGCAGAGGAGTCAGCTGTAGCTTATGAGGGTTAAATTCCTGGAATTAATCTACTACCAGCCATTTTGTTTTGTGATATGAAATGTTACTCAACTCAACAAATTCTGAGAAATCACATTATCGGCTTTCACAAAAAAAAAGTATTTGGTAACTCTTCATTTGGATAGTCAGATTTACACACTCTGTAGACTGCTTTGTGCAGATTGTTTGATAAGGTATAAACACAGCATTAGTGTGTTGACCAAAACAACACGTGGAGGACTTGGTTCCAAGCAAACGCTAATGTGGTTTGATTGTAGCAAGAAGATTTGTTCCAACTGCTGAATGTGAAGGTGTTGTGTAATTTACAGCCATTTATTTATCAGTGGCTAAATAACAATTATATGGTCCGCACCAACATCTGTAAACGCACAAATAACCTCGGATGACAACAACAGCAGCAACAACAATAAAAACCAGATTTCAATATGTACATATGTTTTCTCCCAAGATGTAATCCAACATTCAGGAACCAGGTGGTGAAACAAAGAAGCAAACCCTTTATTAAACAGCCAGGTGTTACTAATGAAATGCACAAGATTCGATTAATCACCAAGAAGTGCGACTACCTTTGTAAAAGCAGAACTTTTGGCAGGTAGGTGTTTTGGAGCACTCGGGTCGGTGTCTATAGCATGCCAAGAAGAATAGACATCAGCCATGACCTCAGTGAAGCGACTGTTACTGCTCATCAATTTGGGAAGGGTTATAAGGCCATCTCCGTACAATTTGAATCATTCTACAGTGAGAAGGATTGTTTACAACTGGACAGCTTTCAAGATAGTTGTCAATCTTCTCAGGAGTGAGCATCCCAACAAATTCAGTCCAAGGTCAGACCATTGAATGCTCAGAGATATTATAAAAGAACCCAGGAGATACATCATGTGACCTACAGGCATCTGAAAGAGAGCTGTGCATAAACAAATGCCCTCAAACATCAATGAACTAAAGCAATGTTATAAAGAAGGATCAAAATGTCAGACAGATACACACCTAAAGAAAGAATTTAGTTTGAGTTATTGCTAAAGGTGGTTTTACATGTTTCTGAGTTATAGGGTGTACTTATATTTTTGAGTAATTTATTTACAAAATGTATATAACTGATACATTGTATACATTTATGTATTATTTATAAAAATAATTTCTTAAAAATTAAATAACTTAATTATATAACAGCAAACCCATTGTTTTTAATTGATATATACGCACACATTTTATTAACAAATGTAGCCCTACTGCTTTGTTGGCAGTTTGTTTGCCAACCTATATATTACAATAAATGCTGTCTGTGATAGGATTGTGATATGCTGGTGATATGCATCATGATTTTATTGTCATTTTGCCTAAGTGGATAAAACACATTTGACCTGAAAGTTGCAGCTAGAAAGGATAAGCTAGAATGAGTGCTGTTTCCACCTTTTATTTAAATTTGATTAAGCTACTGACTAAAAAGTCAAGGATTAAAGAAAAAACAAAAGAAATTGTTAGTTTAATTGTGAAATCTTCATAGTGCCCTTTTGAGAGATCACTGTGTGTAGACGGAGAAGGAGCAGGTGAACTGCCCAATAGCTCTCCTGCCCAATTAGGTGATTAATCTGAGTTGAAAGAGGTTGGCACTTCATGGCTGGACTCACACTCATGCCAGTTGTCGCATTAATCACTGAACTAAGAGCCTGAAACGGCTGTGAGAGAACGAGTGCCTTAGAAAAATCCCTCAGCTGCATTCCTCTGAATAACGAGCGCCGAGCTCTGAGTGCTGAGAGCTCTCCTGCGGGGAAACAACACTCCAAACCAATTATTTAGCCACTAATCTGAGAGCACAACTCCACACACTTCTGTCATCAATGTGTATGATAAGACATATTCAGAGGAACTCTGTGTGTATGTGTGTACTTAATGAATTTTACTCAAGTGTGCTTACTGAGTAACTTAATGAATATTATAATTTCAATATATTATATTATATACATTTCAATATATGTCATTGCTTTACTCAGGTGTTTGAATTTGAATTGTACTTGGGTACAATTGTGTTTTACTAAAGTGTTTTTATCAAATGCTTTCTTTCTCCAACTATTTCTATCTTTCTGCATCTATCACATCCCTTCATTTATCCTCTCTCCACTAATTGCAGGAAGCTTATTGTGGCCAAATGAGTGTCCCAATCACTGATCACTACTGTTTCCAATGGCCAATCACTGATCACTACTGTTCCCAACGGCCAATCACTGATCACTACTGTTCCCAATGGCCAATCACTGATCACTACTTTTCCTAACGGCCAATCACTGATCACTACTGTTCCAAAGGGCCAATCACTCATCACATCTGTTCCGAACGGCCAATCACTGATCACTACTGTTCCCAACAGCCAATCACTGATCACTACTGTTCCCAACGGCCAATCACTGATCACTACTGATCCCAACGGCCAATCACTGATCACTACTGTTCCCAACGGCCAATCACTGATCACTACTGTTCCCAATGGCCAATCACTGATCAC
>JAQQZX010000039.1:3451570-3465929 GCA_030068355.1 Notoglanidium maculatum | reverse complement strand
AAAGTTATTTCTGTGACCATTGTGAGTTTTTCTTTCATTGCCTGAAGGGTACCAACAATTTTGTCCACGTGTGTAGGAATGTCATTTTGATGTCTAGGATGTTTATTAAGTGCTCAGAGGTAAGAAAGTCTGACCAAGAATGTTCTTCACATGGTGTTCGTAAGATAGTGTGGACTTTTTTAGAAGTGGAAGTTCTTAACACACTAGGAGGGGTGGAACATGTTAGTGTGAGAACATGCAGTGGTGCAAGGAAGCATGGATGAGAGATTAGAGAGTGAGTGAATGAAGCAGAGGAATGGAGGAGTGGAGTCTGGGGCAGGTGTTACTGGGTCACCAAGTGTGTGTGTGTGTGTGTGTGTTTGTGTGTGTGTGTGTGTGTGTGTGTGTGTGCGAGGAAGCAGATTATACAAAATGACAGATAATCTCAAACACGTGGCCATTTGACCATGCAAAAACACCTAACTGACTGAGTTCAAGTGGCTACTGATGAATCGATTTATTAATTTGTTTCTCACTGGAAAAACATAAAGCTAAGTGATATAAAACATAAAGTTAAGTGACTAAAAGATTAGGGCTGGGCAATATGACAAAAATATCGTATCACAACATAGGACCATATCATCATATGAATCATGAAATATATGATATATCTAAGCAATAGAAAAGTGATGCATTTAAACCAAAAAGAACTGATAAACTGAGATTCGATGATACCTTTATTTCATGCCTAAAAAAAATTAATTAAACACTCAAATTGAGGAAGTGCTTACTATTTTACTAAGTAGTATCAAGTCATATGGTACCATTCATTCCTATTACTTTGTAATGACAAAGGTATAAAAAAAATATAATAGTTATGATACGTAATAAAAGTTTATTGTGACACAATTTATCACAATATCGATATCATATAATCATATTGTCCAGCCCTAGCTTCACCAGTATGCGCCACACTCACAGATGTTATAAAGCACTAGAAGTGGACATCATACATCCAAGCGTACACCTTTTCTGTCTTTACTAAGTAATCATTCACCTGAAAAAATGGATATAGAGTACCTTTAACAATGAATTAATGTCTATGCAGTAAATGAACCTTAGTTAGATTTAAGGTACGCTACCTTCACATTTCTAGGAAAAGACATGTACTAAACAGGACTGGGTGATAGGACAAAAATATCATATAATGATACCTGCAACATCTCATTAATACTAAAGGTAGTGTAATTAATGAATGCCCCACATAGTTAAGATAGATAGATAGATAGATATAGATGTAAATCAAAGATGTCACTAGGATAAAGCTAAAGGTTTCTTATTTGTTTTTATTAGTCTGATTTTTTATTTTGAATGTTTGGACTGGGTTGCCCTGTCACAATAAATCCCCTGAGTTATTAGAAATTCTCTTACACCACTTACAATTCTATTGTACCACTTAGCAACCAGTAAAAGCACAGTTTCGTAACTGACAGTGCATGTCATTTATCTTTGCTAAATGTCTCATTTTGAATACCTTTTGATTTGAATGGTCCATTATCCCATATGCCGTTGTTATATAGATTATGTATAATATATAAAGTCTTGACAACTACTTGAATTCCTTTCCATATTCCCATACATCCCACACAAGTAATGTGTGCTTCCAGGGTAATCATGATTGCCCAAAATTAGACCTCTTTTGTTTTCTTAACTTCCCTTTAAGTCCCTGGAGTGGATGTAAAATTCAAAGCTTATTAAGAATCATTTAGCTGGAATCCAAGGAGTATGGGAGCGAGCTAGTATGAAAATAATGGGGATTGCTATTGGCTAATGGTTTATTTGAAATCCATATGATGTGTATTTGTCTTGTGCTTGTGCCATGGAGGTGAGGAATTGCTCTATAATTGCACATGTGGCCGTGAAAAGCCGAGGGAAATGTAGGTCTCTGTTAGGCATCACTCGTCTTTGGCGTGACCATATTTCTCACTTGGGTAATAATTCGGTGGTAAATATCACTCACTATGCTGATGAAAAGTCTCTTCTTGGTTATCAACAGCTGTACCATGTGGGCTAATTCTCCACAGAGTTTTGGATGAATTGGGGCAGCTTGTTGAAAAGGTTAGCAATGGATTTGAGACAATTCCTGTTAAACTTCTATAATCTGTTGGTTATTATAACATTACATCACTACTGGTCATGTTTGACATCTCGCTTTCCTCATTAATACTCATTATTGCAACAGAATGGGAGTTGCTTGTGTCCAAAAATGTATTGAAACCCAAATTATGTACAGAGAAATTTCTCACGTTTACTTGCGCTTCCATGTCTTCAAGTAGGAAGTTATTTGGGATAAAGCGGATACCCCACTAGGCGTGGCATGGTGGCTCAGTGGGGTGTGTTGCTGTCTCACAGCTCCAGGGTTTGATCTTGAACTTAAATTACTGTATGTATGAAGTTTCACATGTTCTCAGCATGTCCATGAGGGTTTCCTCCTGGTTCGCCTGTTTTTTCCCCACCATGGGAGGTGGATTGTCCAAATTGCCCCTGGGTGTGCATGGTGCCCTGACATTGACTGGTGCCTCATCCATGGTGTATTCCTGTTTCCTGCCCATTCTTCACAGAATAGACTCCGTAATGACCGTGACCCTGACCAGAAGAAGGTAATTATGAAGATAAAAGAATGATAAGGACACTGGTGTCTCACGAGATTCCTCCACACTTTGCCTGCTCACTTTGGATTGTTAGGCAGGTTCAGAACTTTCAGATTCTGGTTTACAGATCAAATCAACCACACAAAGTGCAAAATATGGCTTGTCAAAAATAATAATAAATAAATAAATAAAAATTAATTTTTACTGTCTGTCCAAAATGTAGTTCCTACTACACTAGTATGGATTCACCTGGGCAGGTGTAACTTCAGATTATTGCACTGTAGCTCCAACCTTCCTGGACAATTTGTCTTCTTCTTGACAATCTTTGTTTACTTTGGTTCCTTTTATGATACCTCTGGACCTGGGACATCAACAGGTTCCTCTGCTTGTTGGCTATTTGTGCTGATGAGAACGTACACATTACTATCTTTAGAAGCAAGACATCCGACCGGATATCATCCGCCGTCTCTCATCCTAATACTCTGACTGCCTTACCATACTTAGTGTTTACAAAGAATTTTCTCTTACAGCACACTTTGCTAAGAACTACAAAGGAGTAACATGAATTACAGCATTAGGTACAGTCAGGTTTTATTTTGTGTGAGCTTGACTTGGGGTAGTAAAGTCTTCAAGGAGGCCCACTTCTGGGCCTTGTCCAAGTGCAGTCTCTGTGGATCACCTTTACATCTTTTCAAATTGCCCAGCTCTTTGAGGGCCCCTGGGTACCCTGTTCACTAGTCCACTATGCTGACACATTTTTAACAGTTTAACTTAAATCAAGACTCGAGCAGACTAGATCCGAAATTGTTCTTCACTGATTGGAGAGGTAAGCTGCGGTTGGAAAGGTAACTTCAAGGTCGACGTCTATGCTTTAGCCATAGTATTTCCAATTTTTGATTTCTTGCTACAGCGATATGGGAGACACCTGGAAACTATGCTGTACTGCTTTTTCAGTGATTAAATTGCTTATAAGATAAAAAGATAATTCACTGAAAAGGAAAAGACATGTGACTTGAAAATACACATTTGCTTCTGTTACTGGTTACTTTTGCTTCACACAGACTCAGTAAATATTGAATTATGAATTCAAAAGTCTTGGCCAAGAAATGTGTCAGGTAAAAAATACAAAATAAAATAAAGCTTCACAACAAACCCTTAGCTTGGCATACATCTGTATAAAGATTAGCAATCTTGTCCAATATATACAGTACAGCTTTTGGGCTAAAATGATAATTTTTTCTCTCTGGATTGTCTAGTTAGCAGTGTAAGCACCTTTGTAAAAGTGATATTCATGCTTTGTGTTGGTTAACAACTTGTATAGAATTAGTTTTTGGGCTTATATCAGAGTTATCCAGCCATGAAAGAGTGATCTCGTTTCCTCAAGATGCCTCCCATATTAAAAACAGTGGCTGTATGGCCTGGGGCTGTCACAGGGATTCCTCTGGGATCCCCCTCCTCTCCAGTGTGTGTGTGTGTTTGTAGACTGAGAGATGCACGTGTCTATACACCACCCAGGTAGAGCAAGGGGTTTTACCCAGGTGGAAGAGGTTATATTCTTATCTACATTCTGATACCCAGCCATCCTATCAGAGCCATCGTTCTGCACCTTCACGTCATTGAGCATGAGGCCTTGAGCTCCTCTGGGACTCCATGCTTCGGCTGTTCTTCAGGATTGGGCAACAATGTGGTATTTCCAAGGGTATTGCTCTAAGAGCAGTTTTGCATGTGTAACTGTTGTGAAATGAATTCTCCTGTAGGCAACAAAAAACTGAAGCCAGACTGGCGGACTGGCAGAGAAAAAGCATTTTTTTTCCCCACAAGGATGTAGTAATTACCTATTTCTCTGTAGAACTGGTGACGTTTCACTGCTGGAGTCTTGTGACTCAAATGAGCCAACTGGTGCGTAAAGTTTAGATTGGTAAAGATTAGAGAGAGGTTTTAGGTTAGCGTTCATTGTCTTAATCACAACTGCATGCAGAAGAGAGCAAAATGACTGTTACTCATGACTGATGAATAAACTTATATATGCCTGTTTGTACAGTAATAGTAAATGTGTACATGTGTAAATGTGCATTCAAGCTGTCTTCTTTTAAAGTCTCTCTACCCTCACATATGTCCATGACCTTGAAAATATAAAGTTCCGACTGTCTAATTTGACCAAATTTATAATTTGTCCATCATTAAATGTAGATCTTCGATCTCAAACCTGTTTGTCACTTTTGTTTATGTATACAATATACATTTACAGGGTTATTGTTGCATTCAAGTCTTTGACCTGTCCTGATTATGAAAAGATGTACAGTATATATGTATGTGTTATATGTAAATATTAGAAACGGATAGCTCAATACCTGCACTGTCTCAGAAGAGTGTTTCCCTGCATAATTTATCATATCGATATTATAATCATCATGTCCCAGATCTATTCAGGGTTTTTGAATGAGGATTCAGTTTTCATATCACTGGATAAACAAGTCTTACTGTGTCCTCCGAGCTGACGTATGGAACTTTACCGCCGCACTGAGTATGTTAGTATTTCCTTTCCAAGCACGTTACTTTGCCTGTAAAATGGGAGCAATAAAAAGAGCAAATTGAATTATATTTGCACTCGTTAACTGTAAAAGACCTGTGTTTTTTTTTTTTCCTCTCGCACCATCTGGAGAGTTTAATTTCCCAGCTCTGAAGTCTGACTTTGTCGCTGCGTAGTGTGTAATCCTAGCAGAAGCAGTTTTGGCTAAACTCCAGCCCTATTATCTGGCTCTATTGCTGGGTTTCCTTGGCAGAGCTGAAAAGGGAAAGAAAACCTTCTTGCCCAAGTTAAGGTGTTGTGCAGAAGTGAGGAGAGAGCTCTTTCTCACTTCCCTACAGGAATATCATGTTTAAAGGTTAAGAAACCTGATGGCTCTTATATTGGCCCAGACACGTTAGAGAGAAGTTTGGCCAATTTTTTTTTTTTTTTTTTCTTTGCATGAAGCCTTTTATATTTGAAAATAACACCGTACTTTACACTTGGATGACTACTTGGAGAAGGAAATCAATATGTCAATTCATTGTACAAGTTGCATTAATTTACCACACATTTTTATGTTTTACGGCGCTTAACCTTGCTGATCTTGCCGTATTTCAGTGCTGTGTTGCTTCCAAAGCTGATTCTTTGCTACAATCCTGGAGTTAATTCTTCTGTCAGGTCTGGACAATATCTGGATTATTAGCTGTTGTTTTGTGCTACAATAATTCCAGTTCTCAGCAGTAATATTATGGGATATTTTTCCACATCAGACATCAAACTACTGTAACTGCTGAAGTAGCACACCTACCGTAAATACATTAATACATGTGCATATTACAGTTAGACTAATGGGAACGTTAAAATACAGTGTATTGTAAAGACTTGTACAGAGTAACTCAATTTCAGCAATTGAATTTTGAGTCCATTTTTATACTTCTTTTCAAATGAATCAGTAAAGTGAATGACAGGAATCTGTAAAATGACGTATATGTACAAAGTGTGATGTAATGGCGTATGCGAATGATCATAAAAGTATTCCAATAATATGGGCTAGTGCAAACATTATATCATTTCACAAAAAAATGTTGAAACAGTAGCAAAATGAATGTCCACCAAATTAACACCATCTTTACCAAGGAGTTGAGAGATTTACAGCCGGATTTTTTAACTATTTGTGCCATAGCAAATCCACGTTTGGTGGGATTTGCCGGGATACTGTCAGGATTTACTAAAGATGCACAGTGAAAAACTAGTGATGGTAATGCATATGTATTTGCAGTAGTTTCTCTTTCAGACTGCAAAATTTGGGGGAGGAGAGTATTAAAACGAGTCATGCAACATGATTTACTAAGGCTTGCGGTAGTCAATTTACTCTTAATTGTGCCATTATTTAACGCTGAAAAAAGCATGTCTTAATTTTGTGCTTGATATTAAGATGACATAGAGATGTTAAGAGAGTGAGAGAGACACTGTGAGCTCAGGTGTCTGCCAGCGCACAGAGCGGAGTTGAGTTGCACAGAATAGAATTTTATTTGCTCAGATTAATATTTTCTCTTCAAAATATAATTTATGTGCTTGTGAAAGTCCCACTGCCACTGTGTCATTGACTTGTCTTAATTCATTTGGAATGCTAAAGGAAGAAGTTACCAGAACATAGCGATTGCCGAGGCATATTGTTCTGTATCTGTTTGTGACCCTATGCCAACTGAACTCAGAACAAGCGCATTAATATAAACCTGCCGTTTGCAGCCACACTACTGTCAGAGCCGCTGTTCTAGACAAATAATCACAGTTAAACCTTGTGACCAATCAGAATCCAGAATTGAAATGTAGATAAGGGCACAATGGCAGGATTCTTGACACTATGCACTTTTCTTTAAAAAATAAAGATGATAAAAGGGTGAAACGTTTGACAAGTTGATGTGATGAAAACAAATTGTCCAGGAGATCTACAGGCTGTAGAGGTTTATATAAAATGTTTCTTTTAGTTGTACTTTTTGTAGCATTTGCCACGTTAGCATGTCGGACATTGATTTTTCACTCAGCTTGTAATCGGGTAAAAGTCTCTTCTCTTTTCCTCTGATTTTCTAACTTTAATCTGCTTCATGTTATGAATTCATTCAGGCTTGGATGTTTAACCCCTAGGAAGCATTTCCACTGACCCGGGCATTAAATGCTTTAATATGAAAAATGATGGTTGATATCCACAACGATGCTTGAAATCTTTGTGGAAGATTCTGTAGAGCTTTATCATTATTATTTGATCTAATCTGAACCAGGCTTATGAGGTTTGGTTTAAAATACTGTTATAAATTGTAAAAAGCATAATACTGTTAATTAACACTCAAACCGGTTTCATGTTCTTAAATTTTAGGAAAGTTCACTATTTGTGCTGCATACGTCCTGCGTTTATTACACTATAATGAAGGCCTGCACCTCATTATGTGCATTCAGCTCATTAACACGGCACTTCACTCAAAGCTGTGCCTCACTGTACGCTGTAACGACTTTATAGCCTTCAAAAATTAATGCAGTATTTAGCAAAAGGAAGTGAAGACTATAGAGGAAATACAAGCCACATGGTTAGGCATGGTCCATGGCATGCTCTCCATTCACGTCACTCCCTCGAGCCATACTACAATTATACACATTCACATCGCATTATATTTTATTTATTTGAAAGGTGCTTTTATGCTGCGATGCAGAATCCAGAGCAACTTGCTAAAAACGTAGCCAGTCAGCCAAGACATTTTTGTTTGTTGTCTGAAGTCTTCTTAGCCAACAAGGAATGGGAGTGTATGATACTTGAAAATCTTTTCCACAGCACCCACCATGAAGCTGTGAATTCCACAGAAAGAGGAAGAAGAAAGCCCCATTACTTCCTGTGCAAGATAAACCCACATCGCAGTTTCCCGTCTGATATTGTCTCTTCTCGAAGCTAACAGGTTAAGCAATTCTCATGCAAAAAAAAAGGAAAAAGAAAAAAAAAAAATCAAAATTTGATTACACACCTTATACATACCTCAAATAATAACACTAAGTTTGTAAGTTAGTCTTGTAAGTCTTTGTCATTTAAAGATAATAAGTGATTTGATAAATCGGTAAATAATGACAAAAACATCTATAAATATTGATATCTTTTTGTTATTTTGATTTCTCTGTATTTGATCGTTTAAAACGTACCATGTCAGATAGAAAACGAAGCTTCAGTCACACTGACTATACATTCAATTAGCATTAAGACAGGCCCATCATTATAAATTCATACCACAATGCTGTTGAATGCTGTGTCCTGATTGGTCAGAAGGTGTTGATTAATTTTCTGTAGCAGCAGCTCTGACAGTAGCATAGCTAAAAATCACACATTTATAATAATGCGCTCGTTCTACTATGTTATGTTTTTATCGTAACAGCTCATTCACAGGGTGTGAAAACGTGTGTAATCGTTTTTGATATTGTGAAGTTTATTTAACAAGATATTTACAGTCACTTTGTAACAGCCAGAGGTAAAGCTATAGCTTTAATAGCTTTATAACTTTATAGCTATAACATAAGTGAGAACAGGAGCTAACTTCTTTCACAGATGTTCTACAACATTAAATGTAACGCTAAACAGACAAAAAGTATATTTTGTTGCTCAATAAATGTAATCAATTGCATAAATGTGATTCATTTTTACCAGCTTCATTATTTAAGTCTTCAAGATCCTCCAAAAACTAAGCCAGTGTCCTATAGCTAGTAATTCATTGATTTCTAATACCTAAAATTTTTGGATGTTTTTCTGCATTTCTCTGATTTTGAGACCTGATCCTCAGTGTTGGTGGCCTTCACGATATCCTTTACAAACTTTCTAATCTCTTGCACGGGAGTCTACAGTCAGGGTCAGCACTCAGTTTAAAATGTCCATGTCTGTGACCTCTGACCTTTCCTGCCACAGCGTGTTCATGTCCGTGTTTTCAGCTGGAGCTCGACGAAGTGCAGCGCTTCGTTTCTTTACAGATTGCGTTAACACGTTGCCCACCAAGAAGCTTCGACTTCCAAAGAAAGAAGAATTTAAAAGCCACGTTGCTTCCTGTGTCGGATAAAACCACATCACAGCTTCCTCTCTGATATGTTTTTTCACGGCGGTCTGACTTTAGCAGTTACAACATCATCTATACAGTACAAACTCGTGGCAAAAATATGTCACAATATGACAGTTTTAGGATACACCATGTATCATGCTATGGTTGACACAATACAACTAAATAGACAACTAAATATAAAGTATATTTAAAGTCTCTTCTGAGTAACAGCAGATTATGAAGGCTTATTGAAATTATACAGATATAACATATAAACATATAACCAGTCAGTGGTGGTCCTATGATGGTCCCATTCCAAGTATGCTAACTAATCATCATAATTTTTGTCATATTTAACAGCAATGGCTCAACACCAGTATAAAGGAAATCAAGTCCATTCTTTTATAGATTTGTTGCTGGTGAGAAATTCATCAAAACAGGAACGTTTTCAATGCTATTTAAATGCTGCTAGTGCATGTTGATTACATCAGGATTCCTGTAAATCCTCTAAAAATTCTAGTTCCTCTTCCTTAATTGTCCTCTCTGGACGTCTGCATGTGTTTTGAATTGTCGTCTGGCAAAATGACCCAGCCGTGATCCCCTCTTCTGCTCGCTGTCAGATAGAGCTCCTTTCAGTAATCTAGGCTGCCTGGGTTTGTGTACTCCAGAAACAGACGTTCTTTTATGGAAAAATAAAATAACAGGGAAAGGAAAACTGAAAGAAAGAGAAAGAGATACCATAATTTTGTTCGTAAGAGGTTTGTATGAATTTGAGAAACATTGTGGACAGACGTATTACCCTGACTCAGCAAGTTTTGAGTCATGTTGTGACTTTTTTTAAAACGTGATTTTGTGATATCATAAATGTGATCAAACCTACGGCTATTATCATGTCATAAACAATTCTGACATATTCCTATCTGCAAACGAGCCCAGAGATGATGAGTAATGGCATGACAGCCCACTGCTTAATATATTAATGGAGCTGAAAGTGACAGACAATAAGGTGTGTGTGTTGCGTAAGTCCCGCCCCTCCAATAAAATGCAAATCATTTTGTTGGTTAAAATGTTAGCAGCAGTATTAATGTTATCTGACACATCAGATTTGTACACTGATATAGTACAATTTGCTCTATTAGTTATGGAAAAACATTGGTGCCACCAGAAAAAAGGGATTTTTAAAAAAAATTGTGTTATATAAGCTAAATATTGTACTATTTACACAATTTTT
The DNA here is from genome assembly GCA_030068355.1 of Notoglanidium maculatum. Lineage (NCBI taxonomy): Eukaryota > Metazoa > Chordata > Actinopteri > Siluriformes > Auchenoglanididae > Notoglanidium > Notoglanidium maculatum. Next base: position 3,455,495 of record JAQQZX010000039.1, on the reverse strand, counting down.
TGTTTGATTTTAACAGCTAGCTGTGTCTAAAAATGGCTGTGTCTGAAACATTACCTTGATCATTTCTGGTCTACATGTCACCCCAAATTTGACAAGAGAAGAATTTGGTTTTGTATGACTGAGAACAATTTCCCAGTACGATAGCCAAGATGGCCGCCGAGTTAACAAGACTTCAGGAGGACTTTAATGAGATTTAGCAGTTTAAATAATGCTGCTGGAAAGATTCTTTACTTTCCTCCATTAGGCATCATGAGTCTGGTTTGTGGTTGAGTGGCGCCTTAGAGCATCAGCAGTATTTTCTCAAAGGTCTTCGGTAATTTCTAAACTGTGGCTTTTTTGTGTCTCAGGAAGCTGCAGGCTGCCAACCTCAATGTGTAAGCAAATATGTTAGAGCAAACAGCCTTTTCACCGCAGTGTCAAAACAGCCAGTGAGTTGATGTTAAGAGTGCAGATTTAGCAGACCGATGATGAATCCTTTTTTTTTTTATTTATTGATGTACTGATTCATTGACATTGACATCATGTACTATATTTTAAATACAAATAGAAACTTGAAATATAATGATACACAAATACCCATACAATTAAAGTATTTATTTAGAATTTAACTTAAAAGATGTTATTAATACAAGTCATTCATTAATTTGGGCTTTGCTTGCTCTTCCTCTTTAATGACGCCATCTCGTTTAAAACAGCTTATGTGTCAGATTTTCTAGCTGGTCTCAGCATGCTCGAGGTTTCATCAGTTGCCACAAAATGATTGGTTTAATTGTTCTATCAATTTAAGCTTCTCCGTATGAACCTTTTCAGCCCCAAGGAGCTTACACATGTACAGAATACCATCCTTTGAGGATCTATATCTTTTGTGTAAATACAAAATAGAAAAAGCCTAACGGATTCTGCCGATCCCTGGATACTACCACGCTGTAGAGATCCTTTCAAAATATGAGCACCAAGCTTCATGGGATCCTCAAGGAAAGGTGACATGATCATAATTACTATCTCGTCCGTTGGACAGGAGATGGTCAGTGTGGTTAACTTTAGAGCAGGTTAGCCATGTGGTGTAAGTAACCATGGTGATCTTCTCAGTTAAAAGGACCATCTTGGTTTAACCCAAAATTATCTTGCAAACGCCAAAATCCTTCTGGGTGGTACATCCAGTTGGGGTCCCTCAGGGTTCCGTCGTGGGATCTTTCATGTTTCACTTATAAAATGCTTCTAATTGGAGACATTATATATAATTTCACCTCTATGATGATTTACACTTATTTTGAATCCTGAAGCACAGTGCACCTTTAAAGAAGCTTAATGAGTACGTGTGGACATGTGCATTTTTTTACTTAACTAAAACAAAGCAGAAGGCATTTTATTCGTCATCTGAATTTAACTGCATTCTTTTTGGACTACTTCTTTTCTGACAAAAAGACGTTAATGCTTTTATTTAATTCTGGATCGTTGGAACCGATTGTGTGGTTTTGGGATCATCTTTAGTGTGAAATGCTGCAGTTTGACTCCTGTCAGGTGTAAAATAAGATGCAGTCATTACCCTGGTTTTAGCTTTCATGGGCTTCCGGTTCAGTTTAGGATTCGGTCTGAGGTTTTATTGTTTGTTTTTAAAGCTCTAAATGGACCGACCCCGTCTGACACTGCGGATATGGTTTGAAACCCTCAAGGTTAACATCCTTCTCCTACTCAATCTTGTCTAAAACAGAATCTGTTCTTGCTTTTGCGGTCATTGTGTCAAAATTCTGGAAGAATCTACCAGTTAATCTCAGACGTGCTTCATCTATGTACTGTATATCTCTTTGTAAATCAGCGCTCAATACAAACCTTTGTTTAGTAGCTATATTATACAGTGTATGTTTGTCTACATTTAATTAACAGTCTGGATCTCTGATCTGTGTGGGGCTAATTGGGTATAACAGAGAACAAGAAAAGAATAAACCATTCATATGCATTTATTTTGGTTTATACTAGCCTACAGCAAACTTCACTATGCGTTTTTGGCTTCTGCTCATTCCGAAAGAGTCAGTTTGTCCAAAATTGCTTTGTAAATTGTCCTAATTCTAAAGTGGTAGCTATCGAGCTTAGACAACAAGCAGCACTTTGCACCTCTTTAGAGTGAAGGGTTTTAAATGATTGTGTTATTGGTGCAGAGCATGGGCATTCCGATGTTTGGGTTACAGATCATTGGGATTAATATCCCTGCGGTATCACTAAGTAATAGCCCGTATTCCAGGCTAATAATTTTATTGCACCGCAGAAACCTTAACTAAATAATGTGGCTGGAATAACCACTTCTAATCACAGACTGCACAAGCAGCTGCAGCTCAGGCCTAAAAGCATGGCATTTCAGAATAAATTATACAGGGCTGCCTGAATCCAAGCTAATCTGTTTCACTCATTCTTTATCTCCATTAAGTTATAACTTGGGTTATAGCGATGACCGATTTAGTACCATTGCAACAAAAGACAACTCATGACTTAAACGTTGTTAGAAATTTTAATTGAAATCTCAGCGTGAACGCTGCTGACCCCGAGAGGACGATGGCACAGAATGAAGAGAAACCTGAAACATAACGTGTTTGTTTGAGCAAGTGATCATTTAAACTTCTGACTTTCTAACATTAATTAATATAACGTTAGCAGGCTGCATGTCTTAAAGCTATCACATATGCTATTGGGTAGAGTAAAACATTAGTTTATTACCTCTATATTTAAAGAATTGGCATTTCACGTTGTCCTATTTTTATAAACATTACTAAACAGCCAGTATGGTTAGCTCAAATTAGCTAGCTGGCTAACAAATTTTGAAACTATACCTGTAAAGTTTATAAATATTTTTGAATATTCTGCATGGTTAGTTAACTGGATAAAAACCTGAAAATGCATTATTATATATGAATGACTTTTATTATATTTTTATTACACACAACTTGTATTATATATGGTTCCTTTTTTTATTTAAAAAACATCCATATATGTACTCTATGACACGCCTTTTGCGATCTACAGAGCTTATAGCACATAAAGCCAAGTGTGATGTTTAAGGGTTCTTAGCCTACTATATGGGTTTTACCTGGAACTGAAAGCAACTGAAGAATCCTGAGTGGTGCAAGATGGAGGCTTTTTCTCTAAGAGTGAACTTAATGTACTTGCTAGAATGTCATTTTAACAAATGTCCTAAATGCTAGAATATCTCGCTAAGAGTTAACTAGCCTGTTAGCTTGCAGGCCATTAGTTAGCTAACGAACAGGCTGTGATAGCACAACGTTATGACGTGGTTTCTTCTGGAAATATTTACATGGAAGTATTTACAAAATAATTTAGTCATTAGCATTCTCAAAGAATGAATGAGCTCTATCTTTTTTGCTAGCATTTGGGATACAAGGTTTAGTATGAAGTAGTTAGGACGAGTTTTAACTAGTTTGATTTCCCTTATTTAACCTGTTACTGAAGCAGGTAGTTTTTTTTTCCAGTTTAGAACTGAATTGTAAGTTGTGTTACAACATCATTAAGGTTATTTTGCACTTTTTTTTACCACAGAACAAAAGGGAGATGAACGAAACTTGTGTAAAAGAGCGTGAGTGTGAGAATGTCTGAGCGAGCTCTGTTTCTGCATTTTCTGGTAAACTACATTTTCTACTAAATTTCTAGTTCATCCCAGGCCAGGATCAAAGATGTTCCTCCTCCCATGCTTGCCGTCACTTTTTGTGGTTCAGGTATACACATCTGGGCAAAAAAAATGAGGTAAACCCAATATTGCAAAGCATTAAGCTTTTAATGGTCTCAACAAAAATCACTGGGCAGAAAATGAACAAGAAGTAAAAAAAAGCGCTCCTGAGTCCTCGGCCTTGTTTTGCTGGTCGATGCTCGTTGCTGAAACTGTCGGGGGGGAAAGCTGGAAACAGGGAAGTTCACTTAC
>JAQQZX010000039.1:3425914-3443026 GCA_030068355.1 Notoglanidium maculatum | reverse complement strand
CGTTAGATGGTGTTGATGTGATCCTGACTGATCTCAGATGCTCCAGATGATGCTCCAGAGCGTGTGTGTGTGTGTGTTTGGATGAAACACAGTGTTCATGATCCAGCAAACACAAATCACTTTTATTTGCCGATAACACAAGCCAGGATTTCACCATGTCTGAACAAAATATTTTGCACAGCATACTGGAATGAAGATATAAAGCATTGCTATCTTTATTGTGTGTCTCTGGTACACTTTAATACTACGGTGCTGTTGATTTGTCTGAAGGTGTTGATTCAGTTCTAAGACTAATTCAACACCACATTTTCTAAGCTTCACACTTTCTAAGCGCCATGTCTGTTTAGGTGTTAATTATAATTATGGTACCATTTAGAAGTCTTTATTATCTAACCGGTTTAACTTGAAGTGCCTCTTAACTGCGCTGGTATAGGGGGGATTTTATTTCAGCTTGGCTTCTCAGCGAGAGAGTGTGTGTGTGTGTGTGTGTGTGTGTGTGTGTGTGTTTGCTGGCTTATTGCTACACACTGACTGACCAGCATCATTACAAAAGTTCATTTTTATGCTGTGATGTTTTTCATTCTCGGTAACCAGTATGAAATGGACCGGTCTCAAACAAGTGGATCTTATAAATGGAAGCCTTTACGCATCCATGCCTCCAGAGAAGTCCTGAATCTGTTACGGTGTTGTTTCTGGCTTTCGGCTCACTCACCAGTACTCATTATTATGGTTTCAGAGTGAGCTTGGCTCAAATTTGGGACAGTTTGCATTTAAACCTGGGAACACGAGTTCAAAAGTTAAAACACTTTATACGTCTGTCTGTTTCTACTTTGTGTGTGTGTGTGTGTGTGTGTGTGTGTTAGGACCTGGCAGAGCCGGATCTGGAGGAACAGTTGCGTTCTGCAGGCAGCGTGGACGAGCTGATGAGGCTGCTCTACCCCAGTTACTGGAACATGTTAAAGTGCCACTCGAAACGCAGCATCAATCCTCGCCTCTCTCACAGAGACCCAGACACACGCTCAGACGAGTTCTCTTTCGCCGCCGCCTACTTCAACCTCGATATATTTAAAAGTAAGCACCTGTTTAAATAATTACTGTTTCTGACTCGGAGTGGGTTCTGTAAAGTTACCTTAATACGGTGGTAGAGTGAAGTCCCTCTTCAACCATACCAGCCTGCCGACGATTACAGTTTTATTATTTTTAATCAAAGAATGACACACCGTTTATGTGTGAAAAATTAGTTTTTGTTCTCACGTTATAGCAGCTATAAACAGTTGTTTCCTCACCAACTTTCACTTGAAGTTAATAAGACATAAAAAACAACAAAGAAACCCCAAAAAACATCACCGTTACAGAAAACACTGTATCAATGATCCTTATTTTTTATTTAATGGTGTGTTTATAACGTGTATAGTGCATTAATAGTGTGTATGTTGTGCAATGGGACAATAGAAAAAATGACTTATTACTTATAATTAATTATCAACATTACTAAAATACATTTTGTATTGAGAATAATTAATTACAGTGCCATTTAACATTTTTGTAGCATGACGTAGCAAATCAGTAATGCAGAAAATCATGAAAATCACTTTTTTTTTAATCTAATGCTTTTCATCTTCCTGTCTGGCTGTCTCCTCATGCAACAGGTATTGAGGCAGAGTGGAGAAAGACCCTGTGCATGCCGCGCGAGGTGTGTTTAGATGTGGGGAAAGAGTTTGGGGCGGCGACAAACACCTTCTTTAAACCCCCGTGCGTGTCTGTCTACAGATGTGGAGGCTGCTGCAACAGCGAGGAGCTCCAGTGCATGAACATCAGCACCTCCTTCATCAGCAAAACAGTGAGTCTCAGCATGGTGTGTGTGTGTGTGTGTGTGTGTGTGTGCGCGCGCGAGTGTGTGTGTTTGCTTTAGTTCTGCCAGAATAAATCTAATGCTATTCAAATATTCATAATATTGACAAATGTAAGCTGTTTAAGTCCTCGTGTTCCACTTCTTTTCCACTTTCGGTTGCCAAACATAAGACGTTCAACACGTATTTTCTGCGTCAAACAATAGAAATAAAAATAAATAAAAAACTTTAACATTTAAGATACTCATTTTGCCTCCTTGTTTTTCTTTACTAGTCACAAGATGTTCAGACTCAACAGTTTATTTCATACATACAGCAAGGAAGGAAGCACGTCAGGAAAATTGTGCTGTATTAGGAAAATAATCAATGACGTGTTGGTGTGATGAAGCGGCGTTACTGGTACCACTCTGAAGTTGATTATTTTCCAATAACAGCCTGTCCCCGACTGTTTTATTCCCATTAGACCTCAGTAACTTGTCAACTATTATGATGAACTATTACGATGGACGACTTATCATATAATTGTTAGCGATCTCTATTTCCAATTATTGTTGTGCAATCAAAGCATTCCACAGCACTGTGATATAAAACTACATACTGTACATTTCATACAAACAAATCTTGTGTAACATGTAGTTAATGTGGATGTTTGCTCTGTCTGGGCCAATATAACATTACAGATACTAATGCAATGGGAAAAATAGAGCACAGTTTGTTAAAAAAAAACATTTTTCTGCTTGGGCTGAATTAAAAAAGTAAAAATGAAGCTTAAACTGAAGCATCATGCCAACAAAAGATAGAGACATGAGTTCAAAAACTGTTAAAAAATGACTAAATAAACGAAACAAATAAATTAAATATCAGTGAAAATCGCAGGTTAAATCACGATAGAAGCGTATTTGCAAAAAATATGTGGTGAATATCTAATATAAATCCAACTTTCTTGCTGTAATAATATGTTTTGATAAATGTTCTGATTATGTTACAGAGGCAACATGCTCCTGCAAATTTAATACCTGCCCTCCGGACATGTTAAATTGTACACGTTCCTGAAAAGACCTTTAGCTTCGGTGCAAAATAAACCCTTTAGGTAACTCGCATAGGTAAATTGCATATTCTTTTAAGACAAATACAGCAAATATGTATTTATTTCACGCATTATTTTTAAAGACAGATCCTCTGTAGACCCTTTTAGTAAATCATCTTGTCCTTTTTTAAGCAAATTAGAGCCTAAATTGTTTAAGGAATTAAATTAGTGTGTGGTTTGTAAAGGAATTTGAGAGCTTTGTGTAAGTTGTTTGTTTTAGAGGGTTTTTTTTTTTTTTTATTTCAATTTGGTTTCCTTTAGGAAATACTCCAAATAATTTTGATTTGAGAAAAAACAAGCTGCTAGATTTGCTTTTGTTTAAAGGTTAAGGCTGAGTAACCTGAGTTACGTGTATGAGATAGCTGTTTTTGTCTAACGTAGTTTAACAGTGTGTGTGTGTTTGTGAGAAACAGCTTTGGAATCAGACGTCATTTCAGCAGGATTAAATTCCTCTCCTGCTTTGCGAGTGTTTTGCTTGTCTCTGAAGAGTATGTGTGTGTACAGCTTCAGAGTTCAGAACAAACTGCAGGACAGCGGGTGGATTTCTGTGTCACGGACATGTTTGGCATCATCCTAAACTGTGACGTGGATGTAGAGGGTCCTGGATTTAGAGGGGTCAGAGCGCCGAGTTATTAGTAGCTAGGCTTCCTATTGCTCACTGGTTTGGGTGGTCTGACCTCAGGGGGCAGCGTAGGTTCCCTCCTGTCATTTAAAGAAAGACACCGTCCCACTGGGCGAGAACCAGATCGCTCTCTGCCGCTCAGTCTTGTTTCCCCCCACTCATGCTTCTGTAGTGCAGATTTGCTCTTTAGAGATTAGTAAGCAATAAATTCCTTCCGGACAAAATATTTGGTCATTAAATTCCATATGATGAAAAATTCATTTGGCTCTGTCTCGTTTGTTGTGGTTTGTTGTGATTACCGGTTCAATTAAATCAGGGTTTCACTGGATTCCATTAAATGACAAGCAGACAAAGCCGGCAAAATGGATGAGCAGCTCATTAAGGTGAAGAGCCAGGATACCCAAGAGGGCCTAGAACTCCAACACAGACTCCCTAAAATATTGTCTGAAGTGGTCGTGGTGCAGCTTCAGCTCTTGAACGAGATTATAACTGTCTCTGTTCCAACAACCAGTGTACCCAAAACTTTTTTCTTCAGAGTACGTCTATAATTATTATGTCTTCATCACTACTTAATCATTCATTCATTCGCTACTGACAGTCATGGCGCAAAACCAGCATGAAACAAGCATGAAATAGAACACGTAGTATTAAAACAATTGCATCAGACTCTGCATAAAATCTCAGTACATAAATCGATCGAGTCTCCTTTTATGTAAATTTCCACTCTCGTGAACTCGTATAGAATACAAATTAACTGGATTTTCATGAATGCTACATGTCTTGGCTAAATGCCTCTGAAATTTCAAATTTATTCATATATTTACATTATATTTACATTTATTTATATTCAGTGAAAGGAGGCCTGTGAGTTTCGTAAGAGGTGTTTTTGGCCAGAATAAAAAAAACTTTAGCATTACGATTATTATTTGTCAGATCCATCTCTGTGTTTTGAAGATATTTTTCTTCATTTGGCTCAGAATCGTTTATATAAATGACTCTTCCGTCTACAGATAAACTCTCCGTTTTATTTCCTTCCTCTATAAACCCGGCCTGCTTTGTGTCAGCAGGTCAATGTTATAGACGATTAGGATTTCTTATTTTTTTCTTCTTCTGCTTCGTCTTCTGCTCGACACTTGCCAGACACCTGTGTCAGCTTAACCCCTTCGCTGTGCTACTTCTCCAGGCCACTTTTTAAATGGATCTCGGGTTACGGCTGACCCTCGTGTCACCTGCTTTGGATGATACACAGGCTCAGCTGACTGTAAATATCCCACTAAAACACTTTTATGTCGGAGAGCGTTCAAGGACCCACTCATGAAAAGCTGTTAGAAGGGAATATAGACCATTAAATGTATAAAAATGCATGTTTAAGAGCTTTCCAACATTCCACTCCTACCTCAGATCACTACCTCAACCATTTGACTCACTATTGCTCTTGATTAACAGAAGGAGCTAATGGGCCTTCAGAGGGCCCTTTTCATCATCTTCTTCTTCTTCTTCGTCTGCTGCTGCTGCTTATTTTTCTCTCTAACCTCCTTATTAGTCCGATTTTCTGCTTAGCTACTTCCGTTTTTGTAAGAAGCACTAGAGAATCTTGGTAATGAACTGACTCCCTGTAGTGAGGAATGGCTAACCCATAGGAGGTGATTTTTCCAAGAACTAAAATAGGGGTTTGGGGGATTGTAGAGTTTTTATTAAGGTGCTTGGAGTTGGAGAGGCACTGTGTCTGAGGCCTCAGAGAGTCCTGTCTCAAAATTAGATTATTTTCTAGATTAGACGTCATCAACTGGTGGAAAGCAGTATGGCTGCAGACCCAGCAAAGTATTTTACCAAATACTCAAAAGAAATACTGTAGAAGAACTTGTAAATGTTTCGGAAGACTGTTCAGCCGTTACAGTGCTCTAAACATGAACCAGAAATGATTCTGTAGCAGAAATGTCCTCTAGTGCAATGTATCCAAATCATCTGTATTTATGTAATTGAAAAAAAGGAAGAGTTTTTACAGACATGCATACATATTATTTTTGTATTTCATTTACCACCTCTTCTCTGATAAGTGAAGTTCTGACATGGTGCACTGCATGCGGAAATGAATTATTCTGGTAACGTAGTGCACAACATCACGAGCCGTATTTATAGCCGTAAACTGATCGCTAATGTTTAAGCGATGTCAAGCTAGTCATTTATCCACTCCCTGGAAAGCAAGCGGTTACGCAGAGCTGGACCTTTTGTATGTTGTCACTTCCAGCTCACTGCACATGTGGCTCTTGTTCACCAATAATTACTCACTTTCTAGAAACGAAATAGATTACTTTCTTTTTAGCGGCGCAGAAGTCCAGGACTGATCGCTCACATCACTTCAGAAAGTGTTATGCCAGGTTTTATTCAAGTGTAAATGCATCCGTCTTGCCAAGACACATTTCGATAACCAAACCCATCTCCTTCACCCTGTCCCATACTCTCTCAAGGGCTCTTTGGTTGTCTGTTCTTTGGTTAAACGTACAGTACCTGCAGCACCACAGCAGTATTTGCCTCTCAGAAAGGTTCTTCAAGAACATTTACCCTTAAAGAGCTTTTTTTCTAAGAATGTGTGTATGAACAGGGGGTGTGTGTGATGTGAGCACTAAATTATTTATCATTTCTTCTTAATACCTATAACTCAATGAGGTGTAGATACACTGCATTAGTACCTGGTACTCTTTTAAAAAAGGGTTCTTTAAGGATTGAAGACAGATCATTGGGATACAGAATATCATTTAAAATAGTGTTCAAATTAAAAAAGACAGCAATACATAACATTTTGACTGAAATATTACTGCAAACCCAAACTGTGTGTTTTTTTGGTCCTTTTTTGTTTTGTCAGAGTGAAAACACATGGTAGTAGAAATGCCTGTTTATAACTGCTATAACGTAAGTGATAACAGGAACTTCAGGATGTGCTGTTGTAAAATAATCTATTTAGAGTGGGAACACTAAATACTGATTATTTTACTATTATTTCTTACTTTACATTCTCTCTACAACTTGATCAAACCATTTAGGTTTCTTCATGTTCCTCATTCATCTTTTATTGTTCTGTGTGCGGATTCTGACAGTACCAAGAGCTATCATTTTATTGCTATTTTTTGTCATATCTGTAGCTCTTTGAGATCACAGTCCCGGTGAAGCAGCCGCCCAAGCCGGTCACCATCAGCTTCGCCAATCACACCTCGTGCAGCTGTTTGTCCAAGCTGGACGTGTACAGACAGAAACACTCCATCATCCGGCGAGCGCTGCCAGAGTGAGTTTCCTCTCTATTACTCCATCCTGCTTCTATTCTCATGCACTGTGCACCTCAGTAACCCAAGACCTGACTGTAATAAATCAAACGACGCTCTAGAACTGGTGTGTGTTAGCCTTGGAACATCGTCAATACATCAGGATTTTAAGATCAAGCTAAAATTGTTTACTGACATTAAAATTAATTATTGAGCATGCTTTGATAATTATAAGAATTTGTCTGAGTGTTGAGCACTAAGGATGATGAATGTGGCTGCTGCTCGAGGGACGTTTACAGAAGATCAGATCTCCAGCTGAGCACATTTGCTTCACACTCCTGAAGTGTTCTTTGGCTCTTCGGGCTCTCGGTGGAGTCGGGCTGAGAGGGATGTGTGTATTTTGGATAGTGAAGAGCTCAGTGGCGCACAGTAGCACGACACAATAGAATGTTACATAGGCCAGTCATAGCCTTTCTGTAGCCTCATGAAGCGCTTCCTGAGAGGAACTTCCAGTCAGGCTTCTAATGAAGTTACCATACAGATACAGATACAGATTTGGCAGCAGGAAAGTGTTTTGCTCACTGGGTTTCAAGGGTTCCTTAAGAGTGCTTACCCCCTATTAGTCCAGTCCAAATCAGATTGAAATCAGAACTTTTGGATTGACTGCTGTTTTGTTTGGATTTGCCCTGCAAATCATTGAATAGTCCCCCCCCCAAAAAATTGGCAAAACCATCATCATAAAATAATTTCATTTATTTGTCAGAAATATGAAACGAGCATAGAATCCCAAAAATTACCTGAGCGCAGAGAACATAGAGCCAGCACTCAGAAATGCATTTAATAAATACATAAATAACTAGATTGTGTGTCACGTTTATTTTTATGTAATCACTGATTTTATTTTTATTTGTTTCTGCGGTACTACAGCGCTGTCATTTGGCTCAGATTGTTTTGTGGTTCAGTTTAACAGCTCTCATCTACAAAAAATGTGCACAATCTGAAACACAAGGCATGTTTGATTCACTTCCTGTAGTCGATTCTATCATTTTTATACATAGAACATTTTGATACAGATAAGTTTTTCAGTAGAGTTCGGTTGGATGTGGACTGAGACCATGTCCCTAAGACACTCGAAACACTGCATAGCTTCCTTTAAGAACCCTCAAGTAGCCTTTTTTAGGAGTGTATATATTTACTGGGTAAGTTTGCAGTACATATTATCGGTCAGTTTAATTTGTAAAAGGTTGCAGCCAAAATCCATGGTGCATATTATGTAACCAGTAATGACCAGACTCTATAATCCACAAGATTACTGTGTGTGCTGCTCACTGATGTTTTAAAAGCATACGATATGAAGCACATGATCGCTGTTACTCAGTCAACCCCGGGTCATTTCTTGAACACTTTACCATGACCCTGTTTGTCGAGACAGATATATTGAATGAGAATCTCTGTGTCGTTATTCATATTTTCATGGAAAACTATACAGCAAGCTTTCCCATCACGTACGTTGGTGGGACATTGAAGGTGACACCTGTCATCTTGGTATTTTAACTATGGGCATGAGCTTGAGTTCCCACACCAGAAAGACTTGATGTCCTTGATGTAAAGTACAAACAGCACACTTATAGGAACAGTCTGGCTTAAGGCATTATTACACATTGAGTTTGCTAATTTTAGATGTAACTGAAGCTACATAACCTATAATCTGATAATGGTTACCATAGTTTAGGAGAGTGATTTTTGTGGGTTCTGTAGATGGATCTAACTATGAAATCCCTGGAGGAAACTATGTGCCCCATGCCATTTCTGTGCTCTGGGTAAAAATCCACCCTGAATGATGTGCATAATAATTTTATAATTATAATGTGATCTTGATCAGCTCCCATAATTTTCCGTTCAACTGCTTGCTCAAAGTGGCACAGTGGGATTTATCCATTCTTTTATCTTTACCCAAAGAGAGTGATGCAGCAGTGCTTTAGTCCTTTAGTCTGTCCAGCTCTGTCACCTTTTCATCTGTATACAAACAGATCAGCATCCGGATCTTCAACTTTCATGCTAATACCGCCATGAACGCCATTGCGCTTGTCATCTTGGATCTTGTAGCTGAGCCTAGTCTCTGCCGTAAATTAGCACAACTGGTTCTTCGACTCATTAATTTTCATTAATATGATGTTGAATCATCACTGCATAATGATAAGTGAGAAAACAAGCTTTCACTCTTTTGTTTTTAGGAGCTAAATGCAAAATCTGACTGTAATCCCTTGTGTTTGAAATTGTTTAATTTGATAAACAATTGTGCTATGTAAAAATAATGTAAATGATAAGCCAAGTCACCTCCACCTATTTTGTGGGAACTAAATGTTATGCATTTAAAACTCCAATTCATGGGTATCGAAGTCAGTGTCCTTCCCTGGTGGTTAATGGGAATCCTGCTTGCTAGTTTTCCACAGGAAAACAAACAATAATCTTCTTCTCTTGGCAAACCAAATAACAGAAAAAAAGCACAAAGACATTACACAAGTTGCATCTGACAAACAACGATGTAGCCTGAGGAGCAACAATCATGTGTTTTATATCTCCAGCTCTCTGAAGCACTGCTCATCACGGTACTGTTCGTTAGTAAGCAATTTGAAAGTGTTTATCGTCTGGTATCTCCGTTGAGTGTAACGGATTAGCCTCGTAGCCTTTGCGTGACACACGTCAGCATGTGGAGAAATTCCTCTCCATGCTATCGTGTGGATAAGAAAGCCTCTACGCCTTCTTAGTTAGCCAAGCGGAGGCTGATTGATCCCACATGGGCGATGATGGAGCCAGTCTATGCCTTGCAGAATACGATGCTGAAATGTCTGCGCTGTAAGATAGCAATTCATCTCGGGGAAACGCAGAATGGTGTTTACAGTGGCAGTGTCATCTCATAAGCACTTCTTTGTGCAAACGGGAAGCTTCCAGAGAGTCTGCACTGGTCGCAGTTTGTGTATGGCGTCACTGATAAAGCATGCACGAGATGAAATGTGTCCAAAGCCTGTAGCACAACAAACTTGGAGCTTGTATTGTGCTTCTTTGTGTAAAGTTGAACTTGTCAATCTGTGCTTTGGAAAGGGGTAGATGATACAATTGCCCTTCATTCAAATGGTTCACAACATAAGAACACTATATGCCAAATGTAAAACTAAGCTGAATGATTTCTCTAGCTAGCTAGCAAGCATGTAGTTTAAGTCTTGTGTACAGGAAGAATAAAGTTGAAAATACAGCAGGAACAATACAAAGCTGTTGGGACTATAAACATTTACCTCAGGTGTGTTGGATTGCTGAGAAAATACTATGACCAGAATCAAACCATAACCAGCGTTGCATACTTATCAGCTTTGTCAATAAATTTAAGACTTTTTAGTCACCCATAGTGAGTAATTGCTTTATTTAAAACAAAGTCCTGCACTCCATTTATCTCTCCAGCTCACATTACAACTGATGTCTATCAGAGATTTCAGAGGTTTACTCAACTTAGCACTAGTACAAATCCTGACTGCGTTACGCTCATGCAAGCAGATTTCCCTGAACACCAATCACAGATCACCATTATTCCTAATGAACAATCATCACGTTTGTTATTTCCCAACAATCTGATCGTCTTTGTATCAAACAACCAACCACTGATCACCATTGTTTCAAACGGCCAATCGCTGAGCACCAATATTTTTAATGACCAATCACTGATCTCTATTGTTGGAAATGACCAATCACTGATCAACATTTTTGCTTGTTCATGTAACCTGCATTAATAGGCAAATAGTCAGTATGGAAATTAGTCTATGACCTCATTTTCCGACTTCTAGCAACTTTTTGAGCATGCATTAGCTACTTTCTCATGAAAAGAGTTTGCAACACTGGCTTCAATCATTCTTAGCACTGAACAAAAACCAAACTTCCTTATGTTTTGCCATATTGAGAAACATCAGCATTGTATCAGAGCTCAGAGTTAGTGTAGTATGTTTTGACATCCAAATTTTTGAATGCCACAACAGTTTATGTGAAACCTTCCCGTAACCATGGTTAGCATGACCTCATATGAACGTAACATTAATCTAAATGGATTAATGTCTTTGAGACATTTAAGGCTTCCCATTCTAGCCAACTATCACGTTTTAAAAATCCAGACATTGAGTGACCTTCATTTTGACAATAAATTTCAGAGTTGTCCCAATCGAAGTTGTTTAATACCCTGTATTTCAATATTCCTGGAGGAACTTTGGTTGTTTCACTTCTATAGCTCATGTCAGAAAGAGAGACACAAAGAGTGAGAAAAAGAGAAAGGGGAGAGATGTGGTCCCTCTGCGAGTCTCCTTTCTCTCTATGCCACGCTTAAGAAGAAGCAGCTGTGACTGGGATGTTGGTGGTGGAGGTGTGTTACATGTTGTTTTGCTTTGCTGGACACAGAGGGTTTTTTTCCTGCCATTCCTCTCATACTTCTACACCATTAGAAACAGTGTTGGTGTGTAATGTGTGCGTAAGAACTTGTGGCAACGCACAGAATTTTGGCTGCCTGTGGTCTTTTATAGCTAACATGCTAAGTGGCATTGGCACATGAGTCACAGCCTGATTTTGCTGAGTGACAAGTTAAATTTGTTGAGTCAATCGTAAAACAAAAAATAAAAGTCACCATTATCTAAGATACCAGAAATGCTATGTTAATGTACTAATTTTAACATTATTTATACCATTTTACTAAATGGTTTTCCGTAAAGATATTGATTTAACGTGTCCTTCCATTATTCTCCTATAACAGCAGGTGTGCACATGTTTTATTCCTTACGTTACTAGCAGGCATTAGCTCGCTGGTTTCAGTCACCTCTCTGTTTTCCTTCAGCTGAAGATTTCCGTGTTTTTTGTGAGGTCCGGCAGTGATGTCACATATCAAAGTCCTGCTGTGTTATCGGGATTTGTGCAGCGTAATGCGAGAGGACTGGGAACTATTACGATAAGCTGGCACTTTTACTTTCACTCTCTCTTTCTCCCTCCCTCTCTCGGCCATCTGTCCATCTCTTTCTGGAATTTCTCTCTTTTTAAGTCCTCCCTAGGTCTGTTCTTTGCAGAGTAAAAATTTGTGTCTTTGCGTCCACTGTAACAAAACCACTGACAAGCCTAATGCCTTTGCTGAAGCAGTGTATAGCTCATGCAAGGCATTTGAATCCACAGTTCAATTTAAGCAATTTAGTTTAGGTTGATTTTCAATGGGTCATTGTTTGCTGTGGAGTGTGAAGAAGCAGAGATACACGCCAACATGTCATAAATTAATCTCGTCTCACACTGTGCACGGCCTTATAAAGTGATTCTGTGTGTGCAAGGCCAAGTGAGCTTTAATATGGAGAAAATGCATGGAGATCAAGCTGTGGCAGCAACATGGGATAAACATATCATACTTCATCACTTTATCATGATCACGAGGAACAAAACACTAAAAAAGCGGAAGACCATATAAAGTCACAGAACGGGGTCAACGACTACTAAGGTCCATGGTGCGTAAAGGTTGCCAATGTTCTGCTGATTCCATAGCTGAAGAGTTCCAAACTTCTACTGGCGTTAATGTAAGCACAAAAACTGCATGGCGGGAGCTTCATGGAACGAGTTTCCACGGTCGAGCTCCTGCATTCGAGCCTCACATCACCAATGCTAAGCGTCGGATGGAGTGGCGTAACGCACACGGCCACTGAACTGTGGAGCAGTGGAAACATGTTCTATGAAGTGAAGAATCATGCTTCTCTGTTTGGCAGACGCCGGGAGAACGTTACCTGCCTGACTGCATTGCGCCACCTGTGAAGTTTGGTGGAGGAGGGATAATGGTGTGGGGCTGTTCTTCAGGGTTTGGGCCCCTTACTTCCAGTGATGGACAATCTTAATGCTTCAGCATACCAAGCCATTTTGGACAACTTTGTGGACACAGTTTGGGGAAGGCCCTTTTCTCTTCCAGCATGACCGTGCCCCAGTGCACAAAGCAAGCTCCATAAAGACATGGTTGGATGAGTTCCGTGTGGAAGAACTTGACTGGCTCACACAGAGCCCTGACCTCAACCCCACCCAACACCTTTGGGATGAACTGAAACGGAGATTGCGAGCCAGGCCTTCTCGTCCAACATCGTTGCCTGACCTCGTAAATGCTCTACAGAATGAATGGGCACAAATTCCCACAGAAACACTCCAAAATGCTGTGGAAAGCCTTCCAAGAAGAGTGGACGCTGTTATAACTACAAAGGGGGACCAACTCCATATTAATGTCTATGTATTTGAATGCAATGTCAATAAAGTCCCTGTTGTTGCAATGGTTAGGCGTCCGAATACTTTTGTCCATGTAGTGTATCTTTATTTGATGTCTAGAAATAGCAGAAAACCTTATACCCTGTACATTCGAAAGAATGTAGGACAAAGAAATTCCTCAGTTCAGAGGATGTGTGTTTATTCTCCCCACATCAAATTCAAAACTGATGTATCTCATCTGTTCAGAGACTGGGACTCTAGTCTAAAGTCTAAAGTCTAATCATTAATGGTACAGCAGTAAAAGGTAACTGTTGATGCTGTTCTAGCATGTTAAACACGTGAACCCAATTACACAATTAAATGACAGTAGCAGCCATTTGTGATTGTTTGTGATTTAATTTTATCGATATACGAGTCCTCAGGTTTAGGACCTGCTTTTAGATATGCATTGTGAATTACTCTTAGTGTACAAAAATCAGAGTCTTAAAATTAAGAGTTTCTCCTAATTGGCTGGTCAGGAGCTACTTTTAGCCTTCAATATTTTTAACCCAATGACACTGTTAAATAATGTTAGCAGCTATTTAGGATTATGATTCCTCTGGATTACGTTTTCCTTAGTTTTCCTTTAGGCTTAGTTTTCACATGTATATAAAATGCTTTGTGAATTTGTTTTAGACTAAAAAACTGGGAATTAAGACCCACATGCACATTTTGTCCTAAATTCACCACTCAGGAGCTACATTTAGCCTTAAGGTTCTTAAACCCAGAATTTCAACCCAGAACTGTTTTATAAGCCAATATAAGTCAAGGCAGGTTTTGACGGCCAGACTATCAGTGCTTACTGGCTATTTCCCCCCACTTTTCTTTTCCTCTCTTTGTTTCTATTTCTATTTTTTTCTGTGCCAGTCTAAGAGGATCTCACCTGAAATGACATTTGACTTTCCATGCATGTTGGCTGGCAAAGTCTGACACTGTTCATGGTTTCCAGTAACTACACTCTTGCTTAACAGCAACTCAGATCCCTAATATTGCATATTCTAAAAATGGCATTACAACACCATTGAGTCATTGAGATCATTTTTGAGGAATCGTAATTCTACAAACTTGACGAAATCGTTTTGCTCGGATGGTAAAAATTCAGGGACTTTTCTCTTGAAACTTGGGGCAGCTTTTTTTCAGCAGAGTTTTTAGCATATGGACACGCGAACATGCGCAATCCTGCAGATGTAGATCAGGAAACCGGGACGTTTGCGTGAAGG
Source organism: Notoglanidium maculatum (assembly GCA_030068355.1). Taxonomy (NCBI): domain Eukaryota; kingdom Metazoa; phylum Chordata; class Actinopteri; order Siluriformes; family Auchenoglanididae; genus Notoglanidium; species Notoglanidium maculatum. Next base: position 3,428,699 of record JAQQZX010000039.1, on the reverse strand, counting down.
GCAGAACTCAAGGCAGCCTGTAGCGAGGAATGAGACGCAGCTCTAATAGCTACCATATGAGCCGTCTATACAAAGTCATTCGGAGAGACACTAGATCTTATCTCTGCTCGCTGGTATTCAGCAGTAAAATGGCATTAAAGACATACGCTCCAAATTAGCTTGGCTTATAGATCTTCTCTCAGACACCTTGCTGCTCTAAACAGAATCGTATGTTTCGCGTTGCGTAAGGTGTGTGTGCACATGTTAGTCATCAGATAAGGTCTTCTCCGCCTCGCCTAGCCTGTGTCATAAGTCTTACTTTTAACTCCTTTTCTTTTTTTTTGCTCATTGCTATGTAGGAATGCATCGTGTTATTAAGCCACTGGGCATGTAGAAATTGGAAACACGTTGTGAGTTTCACCACGTGTGGCCCTCCGCTGAACTGACATGGTGTGATGCTGGCAATTTGTTTTATTTCGCGGTGCGTAGCGTCGGATGCCTGGTCCTGTTTTTCCTACAGTGAAGATTTGAAATGTTAATTATGTCCACCTCAGACCATTGCTTTTGGAGTAAATATACTGCAAAAATCAAGACACCCTAAGATGTAATGATCTCTGGAGTTTACAGCATGTTACACAGTATGAGCCAAATAAAATCCAAGCATGCTGGAATTTCAGGGTTCATTACCATTACCAAAAACTTTTATTTCATCAGTTATCGCACACTAATGCAATTAAGGCTAATCAGATTTTTCCAACAAGACTCCAGCACCCTTCACTAATATAAAGAACTTGTTTTTCCTCAAGATTCCACATTCAACATGAACAACACAGCACTCTTTGGATATGCATGACATTGGGAATTTTTAATAGCTCAGAGTTTGTGCAATATGATGGAACCAAATGAAATGCAGTTGGAGGTTCTTGTGCAGTTCAATGTGTCATTTAGTGCAAAACAAAAGTGATTTAAAAATTACATATTTAAATTACATATTTAAGTACATGTTGCTGAAGTGTGGCTTCTGATTGGTCAGATGGTACTGATTATTTATTATATATATTACAGCAGCTCATACATTAAAGTGCTTGTTCTAATACTTTATTGTTCCCGTAGTAACAACTCACAAGGACTTGTATGATGGACTCATACATATGATGTTCACATAAACAGATTTAAAAAACATTATATAACACAGTAAAAACATGTCTAATTGTAGAAATGAGAAAGTTTTCTGTCAGGAGATGTTTATTTAATATTTATGGAAGGAGTCTCCAGTATCAGAGTTTTGTAATCATCATTATGGCTGTATTTTTGCCATTTCTTGGTAACATGAAGCTCCTCAGTAGAAAGAAAAAAGGGAGATAACTGAGGGGGCGACTGTTTACAGCTGCTATAACATAAGTGATAACAGGAAGTTCCACAACATTACCTGTAACTATAAATGGATAAAAAGTATGAGGTCATTCTTTAAAAAACAATTCATTGTAATAGTTGGCAAATTGCTATCACATAAGAAGAATAAAAAAAAGACTTTGGGATGTATTGTTATAACAAAATAATCAACTTCTGCATGCTTACAATAACTCTCCTTCATCACACAACACCATTGTTGATTATTTTCCTATAACAGCAAACCCCTGAAGTTTTTTTTTTTTATAACGCATAAAGCACCATTTGAGACTTAGCTACTCATATTTCCCAGCTGCCTTGTAACAGTTTTGACAACTTCGACCACATACATGAATGGCAGGATTATCATGTTATGTATCATGTATCAAGAATATCACAAATGAATGTTTTATTTCCTGTAACTCATCTATATCGCATGCTTCAAACAATTTAATGTCTAAGAAATATTTATGTCAGAACCACGTCATGTTTTCGTGGGGAATTGGCACACTTTTTGAAGAATATTGTGTGTATTGTATGTACCAACACCCAGTAATTCCAGAAATACTCAAAGCAACATGGAACTAACTGGATTTTTCCCTTCAACATCGTCAGGCAAAAGTAAACTCTGATATATTTTGTAGAAACATCTTCATGCATTAGGACCTAATATCCTTCCCACAACCCTGTTGTATTCAAAGCTGTGAGTGTGTGTGTAAGACTGCAGGCGCTGCTGGAAAAGCTTTGATGACGTGACCCCACACGACTGCCTGATCCAGACAGGTCATACATCAGCTATGCTGTTGTAGGTGCTGATTGGACGCTCGGGGCTGGGACGGACAGATAGGACCGGAGAACAGAAGTGAAAGCTACACGTGAAGACAGGCGAGCTTTAGAAGTCTAGTCCTCGCCCTGCCCTGGGGTCGTGCCAACCGGCCCTGACCTCTGACCTTGTAGTAAAGGGAGATTAATGAGGGTGAACCTGTAACTCGAGCCGTAACATTCAACCCTGATCTCTGCAGGGTGTGAGGATTTACCACAAACACACTTTAACACAAGTGGTGCAAAGCATGAGGTCTGATGGAGGGATAATACAAAGATAATACAGAGAGTAAGAGATAAAAAGCAGAAAGCACAACATTTTTCTAGTGCCTACATCTTAACTAAAACAGACAAGAGACAGCTTTTTCCCTCAAGTGCATGTTGGTTATAGTAAAATCATGTATATACATGTGATTTACAAAAGAACTATATGTGTTTTCCCATAGGTCTGAAAATAATACAATAATAACACTGCACAACAATTTTTTTGAAAAGTCTTGCTTCCTGAAAACTTGTTTCTGATTGTGACAGGTACCTACTGGGTTGCACAAATATAGTTTTGGTTTTACTGCATCACGTAGGAACTCTGAGAAAT
>JAQQZX010000039.1:3365525-3395186 GCA_030068355.1 Notoglanidium maculatum | reverse complement strand
GTGTTGTCTTATATGTAGCACCTTGGTCCTGGAGAAATGTTGTCTCATTTCACTATACACTGTATCACATGTATATGTTTTGAAATGACAATAAAGCCACTTGAACTTAAATTTGAACTTGTGGAAAGTAAAGGCGGCAATTAAGTCACTGAAGAATGGAAAAGCTGCAGGGGTGGACAGAGTGACAGTGGAAATGTTGAAGGCAGAGGAAGCTGAAATGCCACAGCTCCAGACCAAGCTCTTTGTTGACATCTAGGAGAGTAAAACACTGACAGAGGAGTGGAAGGTCAGCCTGATCACAAACTCCCCAAGAAGGGGGATTTATCAGATTTTAACAACTGAACGGACATCACAAGCTGTCCATCACCAGCAAGGTTCTCCGCAAAATAATCCACACAAGAATGGTACATACACTGGTGTCACATCAGACAAGAGCAGGCAGGATTCAGACCCAACTGTTCTGGTTTAGAATACATATTCACACTAGGACAGATCCTGGAGCAGAGTAAAGAGTGGAACGCACCTCTCTTTGCAAATTTCACAGACATGGAGAAAGCTTTTGACAGCATTCATCATGTATTTCTGTGGAAGATACTCCATCATATGGTACTTTGGAAAAACTAGTGAATGTGGTGAAGATGCTGTACAGAATATTTCATCGCAAGTGACTTGCAGTACAGAACTGACTGATGCATTCCAAGTCAATAAAGGCATGAAACAAGGATTCAAGCAAAAAAAAAAAGTACACTCCTTTACCAAAAACTTCACCAAAAAGCTCTGCACATTTTGCACCTCATATTATATTTGGATTAGCGCTGCTCTGTCTTGTTTTGTCTTGTCTTATGTCTGCACTGGTTGCATATTTGCACACTTTGCACTTTATTTTGTTTTTGCCATGTCTGCACATGTATGCACACATGCACTTTATGTTGTCTTCTGTTGTCTACTGTTGCATACATACACCTTCTTGTACCTTTGTGTTGTCTTGTATGTAGCACCTTGGTCCTGGAGAAAAGCTGTCTCGTTTTACTGTACACTGTATTATATGTATATGGTTGAAATGACAATAAAAGCCACTTGACTTGGATGCAGTCTTTCCGCATTTCTGTTCCTCTTAGCAATGGAGTGGATCATGAAGAGGACGATCGCAATGGGGAGAAGGGGAATCTTCTAGACACTCACCACACACCTGAAAGACCTGGACTTTGCCAAACCAAGACCGATGCTATAGCAAGTGCAGCAGAACAGCTTGGCCTTATGATCAGCACCAAGAAGACCAAGCACATCAGGAAGACCTGGAGGTCAGAAACTCAGAGAAGGAGATCAGTACAATAATTGCAAAAGTAAGACAAACCTTTGCAGCACTTAGAAGTACCTGGAGAGCCAAGAACATCACACCAACACCAAGATCAAAATATTTAAGATTGACATCCTGAGCACTCAGAATTATGGAAGATAACTTAAACCATCAAGATCAAGTTCAAGTTACAAGTTACAACTACAAGTTACATCAGTCACAAGCTGGAAGTCTTTCAGAACAGATACCTCAGAAGCATTCTCAAAATCTTCTGGCTGATCACAGTTTCTAAAGCTGAACTTTATCAAAGAATGGCCACGAGACCATCACAAAGGAAGTGTAAAGGTACCAATGGCAATGGATAGGCCACATGTTACGCATGCCACCAGCGTCATTAGAGAGAGTAGACCTCAGATGGACTCCTGACACTTGGAGACATAGAGGCAGACCCAAAGAGACCTGAAGGAGGATGGTGGAGAGGGAGATGAGAAAGCAGAGATGGACCTGGGGCTATTGGGAGAGGTGAGCAGCATATGTGGCTGGCTTTGGTGAAGGCCTTATTCAGACATGTATGAAAAGGACTAGTTTAAATTGATCACCTAGCAGATATGCTAATGAGCACAGCACCAATAAACTAGCTAGCTAGCATTAGCAAGAAGCAGGCCATGTGCAGAGAGTGTTAAATGTTAGTGTTTTTACACCCCACTGTACATTTGGGAGACAGTTCTAACCACAATTTTGCCTGAACAAATAATATATGATGTAATATACAGTCTTGTACATATTTAAGGTAAAATATTTCATTTCTGTTTTGATATTTTTGAAGCTATGGTTCAATATCCTAAAATTATATGTTTGTCAGATACAATCTTATTATTTGAAGCTTGATTGCTGTATCACACCCTTAAGGGTTCTTCAGTTGTCACTTTTGGGAAACCATAAAGGTTGCGTAGAATCCTTCAACAGAGTGCGTCCCTATTTATTTTTATCAGGATTAAAAACCCTTAATTATCCAATGAACCCTTGAAGAGCCCTTATAAGGGAGCAGAAGTGGATGCAAATGCCTAATATGTAGCAAAGTGAACCACAAGCACTTGGCCAAAACAGTACCATGAGCATAAATTCAAGATATAGCACAAACATTAGCAGAAGTGACATAAAAACAAAAGCAAGACAATGAGATGCACAGAAACTATGGTTTAAATAAGGTGGCTAATTAGGTCCAAATAGGAAACAGGTGAAGGTGATATGTGAGTCATGTGACAGACTCATGTGATGTGTAGGGGCTGATGGGTGATGGATGATAGTTCCATGCTACCATGGCATTTATTTCAAAGAGGGAGTAAATAATTTTATTTTTCATTTATATTTTATTTTTATTTAAGACTGTACCAAGGACCCAAGAAGATTTAAGAAGATACCTAAGTGCTAAAAAAACTTGACAGGTTCCACGTATGGAGAAGAGTTCTTTAAGAGTTCAGTAAATACTTTATATAGTTTAGTAAATAGGGTTCTTAGATCAAAAAATGTCTTTTTCTGATCCTACACTCTGTTGTAGGATTCAACATAGAACCTGTAAAGGTTCCTCCAGAGACACCATGAAGAATTGTTAAGGTGTCTAAAGGTTTTAGGAGTGTAGCTGAAGGTATATAATTTAATAATAATAATAAAATACTCTATCTATCAAGTAGATGAAAAACAATGCTAAATGAATAAACTAGAAATTAGGAGTTTTGTTTTGTTTTATTGAAAATTTCTCATTATTTGTATACACTAGTATACAAATATTCATAACTCCTGATCTCCACGAGTTCTTTTTTTATAGAAGTCAATTAGAAATGACATTATTATGAATAGTTCTTCATTTGTCTGATATTTCCCATCTGTACTGAGGCATCAGTTTGCTTTTGGACTGAATGGGCTGCATGTGTGCCCCTGAAGAGCAAGAAAGGACTGTTCAAAACATTACATAAGCTCTTTTCCGGCCAATTCTTTCTCTCATATAAGGATGGCGTCATTGTTATGAGTCAAACGTTCAGTCTGAAACCAACCTAATAAATTATAAAACAACAACAACTATAAAAGTTCACAGGTAAGTTCCAGTGCACTTCTTGCAAACAGAGTATGTTTATAGACATTGTTGTATAAGCAGGAATTGTAATTATGTTCTATTTAACATGTGCATTTACATTTTCAGACTTTAGGGCCTATTATTCAGAAACAGCATGTAAAACAATGCCAAATGGTTAAACTAATATTATGGTATAGAGAGTGGAAACATCCATTATTCCCTACAGTTTAGGAGACTGTTGTTGTAGAAATAGTCATATCGAAAAAAAAAATCTGTCCACACAATTTACTTCAAATTCATCTTAATTCTTGTTCTAGCTTAGAACAAAAGTTCAGCCAAAAATAATCATACACAACCTCCTTTTAATGTACAACAAGGCGAGACATGCTCGGCGTCTAAAGTTCTTAAGTTTCTTAGTGTCTAATGGTCATAACAAGGGTAGTTCCAGAGCCTGTTTCGAATCAAATGTGCCAACTTTCAATAAAATCAGCTTAAAAAAGAAGAAAAGACTATACATAAAATAAATAATAAGAAAATAATAAAACAAAATAAATAAAATCGACTTTAAATCAAATAAAGCAACTACAAATAAAAGATGTAAACATTAAATAAAATCAGCTTAAAAATGAGAAGTGACTTTAAATAAAATGTCAACTTTAATTAAAATAACTCAATTTTTAAAAAAACAACTTTAAATAAAAAATAAGTCAACTTTCAATTAATGGACCACAAAAAAGAGGGGACACTTAAAGGAAATCAGCTCGAAATAAACAGGCGAGTTTATATAAACATGAATCAGTTTAAAAAAAATATTCAATTTAATAAAATAATTAATAGAAACCAACTTTAAATATGGTAGAATAATAGTCAGTCATTAGACTCTGTGTGTAACGTATGTGATACCAGGAACAAATTAGTTTTCACAGACATTCCACAACATTAAATATAAACAAATAAAAATATGATGTTAATTTTTTTTAATAAATAATAAATTGTTAGCATTGGAAAGTCACTGTGGTATAAAAGGAATAAAACACTTTTTGGAAATGTTGTTCTTATTTAAGATACCTGAGTTTTGGTAAGTCATATAAGTTCACCTTCAAACTTTAGGCCACGCCTCCTTCATGCGTCTAATGCTGAGACCAAACTTCAATATGGAGCTCTGATTTAGGTTATGAGGAATTTCTACATCTCATTTCTACCATGTACTATGCACATCATTGCAACAAAACTGAAACAGTGCTTCATTATGAATTTTTTAAAGATGTGACTATGACCATGAGCAGAGCTCTCTATCATTACAAAGTCTGGTACTAAAGATCTGAAAGAAACAAGCTTAAAGCATGAAGGGGGAGATGTTTTTCCTTTCCTGAAGGCACTGAATCATTATTACCATCTTTCATCTCTAATTGTAATTGGTCAGTTCATGTTTTCCAAATGACATGGACAAACAGGAGATGACCTCTGCCATCTTCTCCCCCCTATTCTTTGTTACCTGGTAAAAACAAATCCTTCCTCCATGCTCGCTTCTTTCCAGAAAAGATGATCTCAGGAGGTGGTGAGTCAGCTTCACCACTCTCAGTATTAAAGGCGTGAGAGATCTGCAGTACTGCACTTGCTTTTTAATCATTTTAAAGTTCAAGGTCACGTGCTGTATGTGTTTTACGAAATGCGCTGAAGGAAATATGCTATATTATGCAGACTCTTTGTAATAGAAAGCATCTACAGCAATTATGCACAATTATATCATTTAACCCTATATATAATGTGCAATTATGTATAATTTATTCCCAGAAGATTCCCTGTAGTTCATGAGTCGGAAAGTTCTCGTCACCTGATTACCTCACCATGAGATTAATGCACTTATCAACATTACAATACGAAGATACTGAAATTTTCCAGGGAAAAGGAGTAGAAAGTACTTTAGACATGGCTAACAACATAGATAGCAAGAAATTCCTTCCAGTTTCTTTGTAATATTCATTGCTCTTCAGTAAGCGCTTTATCCTGGTCAGAGTTGTGGTGGACCAGGAGTTTATCCCAGGAACACCTCGGGGAAATTTAGAGTCACCAGTCCACCTGCTGGCATGCTTTTGAGAGGTGGAAGGAAGCCGGAGAACCCAAAAGAAACTCAAACGGACACAAGGAGGACATTTCAAATTCCATACAGATGATAACCTGAGCTCAGGATTAAACTGGATCCACAGGTAACATGACATTTTTTAAGGAGAAGTTTGTAGATGTTTGTTTATGTAACATTTATGGAAGGAGTCTCCAGTGTCAGTCAAAGTTAAAGCTGTAACTTTAAGGTATCCATCATCTTCAGGACAAAGGACTTCAAGCTTTGCATTTACATTTTATTTTTTTATTTAATAATGTCAAATGAAAGAAGGAAAAATTGAGGCTGGTGAAGGAATGAGTGTTTAAAGGTGCTATGACCCAAGTAACTTGATTAATGTATGTTGCACCATTTTAAATGTAACTTTAAACAAATAAAAATATCATTTGTTTACTTCAGGGTTGAAACAGTAACTCCACTTCATCACAGCACCCTGTCATTTCTTATTCTTTAGTTAAAAACAGTTTTGTAGCTTTCACTAAAGTGCTATATTCATTAAGCCAAATTTCCCCCATGCCTGGAGCTGAATTCTTCACCATGGCTAGGTACTGAAAGCAACAGCTAAAGATCTCTGGTACTGCCTTTGCTCCTTCTTTTTTTGTTTTGCGATGCTGTACATAAATCATTCTGATTGCCAATATGCTCAGGGTCATGTCTGTGTCTTATAGTCATCCATTAGTGGACCTCTGGATGTACTATCAGGAGAATTTCAAGGCGAGTGATTTTAATCAAACCACATGTCATATACAGAGTCCAAGCTTTCAGTTCTAAAGAGCCAAAACAACACGGGTATCTCTGACCTTTGCTATATAAACTTAGACACAATGGATGTAATGAGTGAAAGCACCAACACTGATTTATTCTTCAATTAAATCACATTCTATAACTGTACACTATTCCAGGTAAAAGAAAGCTGCCTCATTTCCTCATTTTCATACACTTTTTCCTCAACTTTCTTTTCATAAGGAATTTAATTTTATTACAAGAGCAAAAAAACTAAGAAGTAGTCTTTTGTGCACAGTATTTGTTGTGCACTCGTCTCCTGGATACTCAGAGACAATAAGAAACCTCTACAGAGAACCAGCTTGTCTTTTAAGGATGGCCAATATCCTCCCAGGAGGGAAGGAAACCGTGTCAATTACCCCCGCTTTCCAGATCTGCAGATTATCTTTCGCAACCCATTCACACCGTATATTACATCACAGCTCTCATTATTGACTACCATGCGCACTTCCCGCTATAGAAATGCTGGAGGACTTATGACCCATGGCTAAGGAGGCTCCTGTTGGAGGTGTAAGAGACGGGAGGCTCCTGGATTCAACACAACAATAGAAGGCTGAGTCTTCCAACAGCCATCGTGTGTGTGTGTTGCTTCCAACTCCCAACTCTGCAATCATGAACAATCTCATTTATCGAGCATGAGGTGATGACAGCAAACTTTTTTAACTCTAACAGCTCAAGTAAAAATGTTGAAGAATGGATCCCAACGGTTACGCAAATGTCAAGCCAAGTTTCAGAAAGTATTTTCATTAGTATACTGGTATTTTATGCAAAAATAAAAGTTTCAGCATGTTACAGTATTTGTGAATGTTAATGATGAATTATTGCTAATATTTTCAAATATAACCCAAAGCTTTTATTTTTTAAATTTGGCAGATAAACTGTTGCAGTGAATTTTTAACTGTGGTAGAACTGCGGTACTGCTAATGGTGAGAATCACTGTTCTTTTTATTGCATCAGATCATATGACTGTCAGTTTCCAAATGACTCATGGAAGCTTTTTCCAGAACTTTCAAAGTTTTTTAAAGTTTACAATATTTTGACCAGTTATTGCTTTTCTTTACCTAACTATGGCTGAAACTGTCTCATGAAATCTTACTCTAACTTGGAAATAAAAGTCTACACACTCCTGTTAAAATTGTTTGCTTATATAATGTAAAAAATCAAACAAATATCAATCATGTCAGATCTTTTTCTACATTTAATGTTAAAATGGTAAAAAATGAGAGGTATTTTAGGAAAAAAAACATATAAACTATAACCTGGTTTCATGTATACACACCCCTTAACTAATACATTGTGCCAAGTTTATGGAGATGGATGGAGACAACTCAGTGTGTTTCAGACTGGATACGTGTGGGTAATGTGTTGCTTTATGTTGTACAGTGTTATGTGGGTTAGGGATAGGGGTTAAGGGTTAGAGTTCAGCTTATAGGTGAAGTTGGATAAGATCCAGCTCCACCTCCTGGACTTTTGGCTCTGCAGTAAAGACTACCTCACAAAAAAGGGCTCATATATGTGAATCAGCTCTAATCAGCTCAATGTTTGTCTAAAATAGCCAAATGAAATCAACTTGTTCATAAACAACTCAGCCCTAGTATTTACATAAATTTAGAGTTATGTGACAGGATTTTATTCTGTGCCTCTCCTACAGCTGGAAAGAAGTGGAACCAAGAACATTTATAAATGAGTTTAAAATAATGTGATGCGCGTATTTATATTTGAGGGGAAACTATGGCACAATTAAAGGGAAATTTCTTGTTGACCAGTCACTTTATTTTCATGTCATTTTTTTTTGTTGTTCGCTGTAGACCCTCACTGGGACAGAAGAATAAGAAGAAAATTGAAAAAAGAATAAAAAGAAAAGACTTCTCAGTAAACCCAACACTACTAAGAGAAGCAAAGAAAAGGAAGAGAAAGGAAAAATAAAGACAACCAAATGAAAAAATAATGCTAATCAGTGATCTGTTTTTTTGTCACCCATATCATTCGTCATGTCGCTGAATCATTAGGTTTTCTGGGTGAGCTTTGACTTTGGACAGCAGATCTCCAATGTCGGTGATGGAAACGATCCAAAGGCCAGAGCAGAGTTAATCAAGCGAAAACACTGTGTGATGAAAGGAAGTGAGCCTCCCTTTGCAACACACACACACAGTGATGGTACTGCTGACACAGCCAGTGAAATATAGTAACTCTATGACCCGGTGAAGAACGTGGGCTGGACAGCTGGAATGAAAACGACTTGTAAGAATATAATAATAATAAATACTGGCACACTTTTAATGAAATGCCTGATTTGGTCTGATAAAGAATGGCATAAATCTGGAATTGGTACTTGGAAGAATAATAGTGGTGTTATCCTGGCATTGTTTCAGCTAAGTACATTTAAACCACAGCACTTGAATTCTGGATTCTGACTGGTCAGAAGCTGTTGATTAATTTTCTATAAGAGCTGCTCTGACAGTAGTAAAGCACAGGATTATATTAGTGTGCTATCGTTTCTATAGTAACAGATCATTCAGAGAGGAGTTTAGCCAACAATGGACACTCCACATGCCAACAACACGACAAGCTGCTTTTTATACTTAGAGAGAAAAAAGATAGACTGGTATTAAAATGACTGTTTATACAGTAGATAAAAAAAATCTAAACACTCCTGTTAAAATCGCAAGGTTTTGTGATATAAAAGTTGAAACAAAGAGAAACCATTTCCACTTTAGTGTGACATAACAACGAATAAAATTCAGAAGAAAAACAAATACAAACCATTTTAAGAAAAAGAAAAGAGAAAAAAACTTTCAATAATCTGGTTGCATAAGTGTACATACCCCTTAACTATTACTTTGTTAAAGCATCTTTTTCTTGTAATATATTACTCACTCTTTTTGGGTAAGGGTCTTGCAACTTGGCACATTTTTACCAATCTTTATCACACCCTTCCAGTCATTCCACAGGTTTTGATAGGATTACGATCTGGGCTCTGACTGGGCCACACCAAAATTGTTGATCTTCTTCTTCTGAAGCCGTCCCTTTATTTACTTGAATTTGTGCTTTGGGTCATTATCGTGCTGAAAGGTGAATTTATTCATCATCTTCAGCTGTCTAACCAACGCCTGCAGGTTTTGTGCCAAAATAGATTTTAGGTTTTATAATAGGTTTTTGGAGCTATCCATGATTCCCTTTAATATGGACAAGAGTCCCAGTCCCAGCTGAAGAGAAAGAATCACATAGATAAAATCTTTTGGTCAGGATTTAGGCCTGATCACAGTACAAAAATGTACTGGTTAAAGTGGTAAATCACCAACTCCTGACTTCTAATCAGCATTGTATCTCCTGGCTTATATTGCTTGCCTATCTATAGCATGATGCTGCAACCACCATGCATCAAGCTGTCTTGGTTTTTAATCTTTTTGAATAATGCCTAAAAAAGTTATTCCTTGATCTCATAAGACCATAACACATTTTGCCAAATGGTGTGGCTTGGATAATTTTGTTTGTTTGTTTGTTGTTTTTTTTTTATGATAAAGGGCTTCTGTTCATTCACATACCCCACTGTTAAAGGGTGTGTACAATTATGTAACAAAGTTATTGTAATTTTTTCTTTTTTTTTAAACAATGTATTTGTTTTTCACTTGATTTCTGTTAGTTGCTGTATCTCATTAAAGGTGATACAATATCTGACATGATTTGTCTTTGTTTTATTTTTCACCTCACAAAAATCTGCAATATTAGAAGGGGTGTGTAGATATTTTATCTTCTGTAGCTACTATAATATAACAGTAAATGGATACAATAGAGCAGTATGAGGTGTTGTTCATCAATGAAAGAAAATTGACGGCAAATTGTTGTGGCATAAGAGGAATAAATTCCTTCTAGGGGTGCTGTGGGAAAATGTGTGTGATAACAGTAACTTTTAGAAATTTCCTGACCATTAAATTCACAATTAATTATTTTTCAAAATTTATTTCAATTGTTTAAAATGAATAACAATCTGGAAAAATGTTTAGACACAGTAGCAGAAAAAAACAAGCATGCACACATATTAACACACACGCACACATGGCCACGCCTAATCAACATCTTTGATGTGGCCTAGAAAATGAGAACTCCAGCTGTCGATTAAGTTGCAGTTGATTAAGGTCCTGTGTGTTTCTGGAGGCAATGAATTTAACTCCTTGCTCGTTGAACCACTGCATCAGCTTATGGAAAATACACATACGCAATAAAGTTGATGACATGGTTGCCATTCAATAAGCAAACCGAGAACTGCTTCCTGGATGCCTTGGGTTCTGGTTTACTGGAAACCTTCCAAAATTCATGCGTTAATGTACTAAAGCCATAATCTCACACTGCAACTGCCACAATGTGAGTATGTTTGCTATGCCAGGAATGGCATGACCATTCTCTGAGTGGTGTCACTCTCTAGGAAAAACCACCAAGAGGAAACAGGTGACTCACAGAGCAGTTCCTCATTTTCCTCTAATGGCAGTTTCTCGCAGCTAATAATACAACCAGGGCTACAGGGATTGGAAGAAAATGTCTATAATGTACAAACAGCACCTGCTGGAGGACTGGAGCACAATACACTCTCAGGTGACTTAAAGTCCCTTGGCTGTTTAACACCTGAGAATGTGTGGCATATAGTACCTCCAGTTGTGAAATTCCACATTACTGACTAGTGAAGTAGGTTTGTATTACAATAGCCATTGTGAGAGAACTCTGACTATGGGGGCGTCATTTATAATTCTTAAAGTCCAAAATTAGTCAATTTATTATTTTAATTATTCAGGCATTACAGTGAACCTGTGAGAAAAAATGTGTAGCTGTCAAACTATAGACCAACATCAAACCTTCCCTACATCTCCAAGATTTAGGTTGTAGCAAAAAAAGTTAATCTCATACTTCCACAGGAATCACATAGGTAAAATCATTTGCTTAGGATTTAGGCCTCATCATGGTACAAAACCAGCACTTTTTAAAGTAGTAACAAACTATTGATAAGATCTGAGACTATTGAGAAGATCTGTGTACAATTGTTCATAAACATGAACTCAGCTTCTGCTGCTATGTTGATGATGCACAGTAATGGTGACAAACACCATCTTAATAAATCCGAGGGATTATGAAAGGATATTGAATACTGGATACTGAGAAATGCAAGTAACTTAGTTCTGATTCAAAAGAACAGTAAAAGCCAATACAGTATACAGGTATACTGTACACAGGTTTTGGGGTCTTAGATAAGCAGATAACATAGAAGAAAGAAAAAATCTCTACTTTTATTTTTATTTTCTCTACTGTTGATATCAAATATGCCTAGTTAAATGTAACCTTCTCGAAATTGTTTAATATATCCCTCGATGATGCAACACCCCTCAGTGCGAAACTTTTCCGAATCACACCACATATTAAACTGTGGTCTAGCTTACTAATGATTCACTTGAATGGATGCTAGCCAATCTTTCCACAATCAGGAATACAAAAGGAAACAGTAACAAATCTGAGCTAAATACAGTGCAGTGTAGCACAAATATGTATTAGTGAAATGTTAGCACAACACATAGTCTCTTCACATTATATTCAATCAAGCAAAAATTAAACATTAACCAGACTCACATAACACCATTTGAGTGATCAGAAGAGAATCGAAGCTGAAGAGAAATTTTAAAATCTCAATTCAAATGTCATTTGTCATACTGCACTGTTGTGCATGTACGTGGAAAATTAATGCTTGCTTGTCACTTTGTCATTTACTAGTGTGACGGTAGGGCAATAATATGAGACAATTTCATGATTTTGGTAAAATAGCTGTTTATGAAAACTAATATTACCTTTTCATTGCGTGTTATTTTACACATGCAGATTGCACAGTGCTAACCTGGAGACTCTATTTGTTATATAATACTTTTTGGCCTTATCGTTCCAGAACTATAGAAGCAATCTAGTCATGTCTTGGCTGATTGGATAAATATGTGTTATAAGGACATTTGGTACATTTTATAAATGTTCCTTTTGACCTCAGCTACCACATTAGCACTGAATTCTTGGACCAATTCAAATAGAAAATGATAGACCCAATGTGTGTATGTGACAGCAAATATTTTAACTTTTCACTTTGCTTTAATCTATTTTTTCCTAATTTTGGTGCTCTGTTATTTGTAGCATGGCACAAGGCTTATAAAACGAGAAACAGACTAAAACTGCAGACTAAGCAGCTATGCAGAACATTTTTCAGCACTAAAATTGTGTGGGTTTCGGTGTGTTTGGTTGAGGCTGCCTGAGATTTTTCTTATGTTTTGATTGGATCAAGTACCAAATTATAATGATTAAGCATTTCCATACATAATTAGTCACACTGTTGGTGAATACAGAATGGTGGAATGTAGCTGCAGTCCAGCAATTACTATTACATTTATTATTAAATTACTTTGCCTCATTAACATTGCCGCCAAAACAAGGAAAGTATTCTGGGTAAATTCATAAACACTTCCAAACCCATGGAGACACGTGGAAAGGTCAAATCAGAGCTAACTGGAACCTAACCATAAGCTGGCTAATTAAAATGTTTATTTAGTTTTTTTTATTGCTAGTACATATTAAAAAATAACATGCTCTCGCTTCAAGTGTTAGCCAATAATTATATTAATGCTGACAAAATTTTATTAACTACTTTCTGAAAATAATTAACTCTTTGTTGGTGAGTCTACTAATACTGTGCGAAACACTTCTAACTCTTGTTCATCTTTTTTTCTTTATTTGAATTTAATACATTTGAATATCAGTTTAACCATTCAAAGCTGTGTTAACCCATGTCAGGCAAAAAAAATAAAAAATAAAAATTTACAAGCCATTTTGCTGTTAAATGAGTAACAGAATTGAAAATATTGAACAGTGTTGTAAATTAAAAGTGACCTGGTCAGACAGCATTACAATATCCTGGAAAAGACAGAAAAAAGAACAAGAGAACTTCTGCTTCCCATGACCTTCAGGAAATTCAGATGTAACTTCCTGTTGAGCATGTGAGTCATGGATTATTCCAGATATTTCATAGGGGTGATGTGTTCATGTAACAGGGTTGAGTGAATAAACTACACTGTAGATTTTTAACCTGTAATTAACAACTCATAGAAAAAGGATGTTAAATGGATTCACACATTAATTAAGAATTTCTTAACATTCTAAGTTATTTATCTGAAACATGCACATAAGCTGTTCTGAAGAAACTTTACTTGTACATAAAATGTCTTTTAATTTTACTTTATATGCATATTTGTAAGTGGAATATCAGTCCTACACATTCCTTTATATATATATATATTCCTTTATAACATCCATTATTTTTCCCTTAGCACAACTCTGCACTGAAAACTGTGGGCTTATAAGTAAGAAACGTAATCCCATGCATGTTCATAGTCATATTTTCACTACCTTTGATGAGAATGTTTTGAACTATGTATGGGATGTGATGTGAAGGTTTAGAGTTACAGCGCCACCTTCTGACCAAAAACTCGGCCTGAATGATTTAACTCGGTGGTATTCAATGTCCGTTTTTTATCAGTGAGTCCACTCCTTTATTTTAAGTTGGTCTTGATTGGATCCCAAACTAATCCTGTTCATTTTAACCCAGAACCATTTACCATACAGTAAATAAAATACATTTACCATACAGTACATGAAAATGACTCTGTGATATTGTTCCTGTACAGTTCAGTATTTCTCTGGTATTTGTCAGTATATATTTAACTTTTTTTTTCTTCAAAACTTAAGCAGTGTGAGAAAAACACTTCTAACTCTAGTCATGTAATAGACAAAGTTCATACCTGAATATTGTGCTGGAAAAAAATATTTTTTCATAGCTTTGTCAACTGATTCAAGACATTTATTTGTTTACTTATTTACTTGGTCTGTAACATTTTAGCTTCATTTTCAAATTTATTTTTGTACATTTGTTCTGTTAAATTAGTTAATTAATTTCTTTTTTTTCAGTAACATCAGAGATTTATATAAAATTATATTTTTGTATTTCATTTATTTATTTGTTTGTTAGACCTGTAACTTCAGCTCTTAATCCCATTGTGTTTAAGTGTTTGTTATTAGTTTGTTTGCTTGATAGATGACTGTGAGCAAACAGTAAGAAGAAAAAAAAACTTTTTCATTAACAAGTATTTAGGATAATACAATGATTATCCTTTATGCATTAATTATCTTCACTCTTAATGGGACCGGCTCACCCTTCCCAGAATCCAATGCATTGTTTTTGTTTGGAAAAGCACGTCACTGCTACCTGCTAGCTCTCTGAGCAGCAAAACCTCTGCAAATTCATTGTTAGTGATCCCTTCAAAACCGATCTCAAACTTTTTCTTCATTCACGTGTCTTATGTGGAAGCTTTGAACAAAATAAGCTTTGTATTTTTTTCCCTTTGTGGCTGCCCTCAAGACAGCCAAAGTTTTTTCAGGTCCATTAAGTAATAACCATACAAAAATAGATTGGTTAAAATAATTTAAAATATAGATACCAAGACAAGATATCTTCAATTCCACTTTACAATTTAAGCTCTATGGCCTAGGATGTTGCCCAAATTGTTGCGGGTTGACTTTGGAACATTGCTATGCTAGAAAATAGCGACTTGCTACTTAGTGCAGAGAATTCTGGGAAGGGTGAGCCAGCCCAGATAGGCACCTACATACAAAATTCATTGCAGCCAAATGGTACTTCTAATGTTCTATACATTTCTGCACTTCAAAGTACCCTGCAGATACAAAAGTGCTCCTTAGGGCCATATCAGGTAATTTACTGATGTATCACTATAGTAACATTCCTCTAATTATAGGTACAAAAGACCTGTCTTTGACTGACCCACCTCAGTGGGAAACACGAATGCCAACCTTACACCAAACGACTTTTCAAGCATTTTCACTGTTGCAGAAAAGTTTACAATGTCGGAATGAATTCATAAGAGTTTTGCTAGAGTTCCTGTCATCTCGATCGTTTGGCGTAAGGTGGTCAGGATAGCTGTCTTAAGTCAGTCTTTTCACTTTACTTAATATATTCTAATATCAAGACAAGATAATCTTGTTTTGACTTTCTGATAAATCAACCATGTTTAATAAAACAATAAGTTTTTAGTCTTGGCTCATACAAATAGTGACATGGACCTTGTCAACAGCCAGCAGGTGAGCTCTCTCCAGCACCAAACAGGAAGAAGCAAAGCAGGTAAAGGTACATCTCTGGTTGGTAGATCAACATCTCCAGTTTTTGGAAAATCCTAGTCTGTGACTAAAAACTCTGTGACTAATGGCACGGTGTCTTTAGATGAGAGAGGTTGTCAGATTTTAGTCTTTTAAAAGTCTTTTCAAAGTCGTATGGTTAGCATTACTGTATACCGCCTTGGAGGGTAAAACAGAAAGAAAAGCTGATGAGAAACCAGGATTCAGAAAGAGGGGCCTGCCATTTTAATTTAAATGAGAAGTTATTTCTGTACAAGATTAGAAACAGTTTCCTCTTATCCATTGGTTGCAGTGTGTGTGTGTGTGTGTGTGTGTGTGGGTGTGTAAAGTTACTGTAAGACACTGGATGTGAGTTAATTTACATGGTTTATGTGTGCTGGGAATTTCATAAGGCGTGTAATTCCTGCACGTCTGCACATTGTCAGATAGTGACAGTTTAATCTCTGGCTCAGTAAAGTCACTTAGAGCCAGAAAGGAGAAAGCGAGTTTTTTCCAAAGCACAGCTAAAGGAAAGGATGACAGGTTACTTTTAACTTTCATCTTGATTTATGTGTGTTACCAAAATCCACAATTATAATGATTACATCTACAATTGCTTTTTTTTTAACCTTCTGGATTTGTAATGTATTGCTAGGGGGTCTCTACTTGATTTGTATGTTTGTTTAATTTTTTAAAGGAATTCTTTGTTATAAAATCGATATAATATTTGTATTTGATAAGCTAAAAAAATGCTTGATATCCAATGACTGCTTGGCTAAGGAGCTACAAACAAGCAAAGCAAATCTCTGTCACCCCAAATCTTGTCCTAATGTTTGCCTCAAATCACATCCAGTTTTTCATAGGACATGGTTTTATGTTAGTCCATCCCCTAGGCCCTGACTCTAAATGTTTGAAGGTGGAATTGTAGCAGAAAGCTAGAAGTCATGGTTGATTATCCAAATGCTCCACCCACAAACCAAAAAGACTCCAGTACTTAATGTACACTAATGCTGGGATCAAATTACACAATATTTTTGTCTTTCACAATGGTCACCATGTCAGATCATGGTGCCATAAATTCTTGCTGTGTCTTGGTCAAGAGATTGGCAACTCTACAAGTTTTACCCTGACTAATCATTGTTCACGTTCTTGCATGTCGACGGGGAAGAGGAGTCGTCATAGGAGTCATCAAACTAGTAGGAAAAGACAAAATATTCTGACATGCTAGACTTGCTAGACTCAATTATATGACAATACAAGGCCCATTTGTTGTTCCCGGCATTCGTATTCAGGCCCGATGCTGGACATTTGTCGGCCACGACACAATCGGGCTGAATTGTTCTAAGCTTCAGAACCTTGCAGGTTGTTTTCTGATTGTTACTTCACATGTTGGTCATTTGAGATGCCAGTAAAATGACCTCTCTCTGTGAAAGGCTGTTTTTTCTGAAAAGTACCAAAGTTTCCAGCTATAGCTATTATGTTAATATTTGGGCGCATACTTACAGTAAAGATTTTGGATGAGACAAAATTCCACTACTTGTCAGCTACATTAGCCTTGACTGATTGATTACATATAAAGTAAAAGGAATTACTTTTTACATTTTTTTTGCTAATTACATTGAGACACTGTTATGACTGTCTGACTTGTAGAGGTTTGTTGTATTATTTTTGTCTCTCTGCTGCAGTATATGGCGCATCATTATGGGCCTGTGTCCACCAAATGCTGGTTTTTGTGCTGGCAGCATCAATTTTCTAGACAAACCCTATGAATTTCAGCATCGACATCGCTTAAAGTCCACGACACAAACTCGCCATAAGCATACAACCTTTTCCCCACTGTGCTCATGACGGTTTCAGTTGAAAATAGTTCAACTTTTGAACACCGACGATGTAACTTCTCTCTCACTGACCAATCAAAATCAAGAAGGGGCGGGGCTTATGATATCAACACTGTCAACCATGGTGGAGGAGAAACTGATCCTGGCTGTTACTCACAACCCAGTTATTTACAATCTAGCATTGAATGGTTACCATGATCAATATTTTAAATCAATGCAATTTCTTTCCATCGTTTTAGCTAACCTTTCTAAAGAAAATAGAGGCTTGACATTAACAACAAAGAAATGCAGAAGTGCTAGATTTTTTTTTTAACCTAGTAATAATAAGTGCTTGAGAGAAGCACTCTGGAAATGCTCTGCTTGATTAGGTTTAGTCTCTTGCAGTATTGATTAAGTATAATCTAAGTCATGGTTTTATGTTGGATATGTGATAGAATGTGTGGAATACTGTGAGGTGGGGATGAGCACCATTTATTTTAATTACTATTTTCCCTGTTTTTTTCCCATTTTGGAAGAATGGAAGTCCGTCGCCTCACAGCAAGAAGGTCCTGGGTTCGATCCCCGGGTCACCCAGTGTGCCTTTCTGTGCGGAGTGTGCATGTTATTCCCGTGCATGCGTGGGTTTCCTCTGCTTGCTCCGGTTTCCTCCCACAGTCCAAAGACATGTAGATTAGGTCAACTGGCTACTCTAAATTGCCCATAGTGTATGGTTGTTTGTCTGTGTTGGCCCTGTGGTGGGCTGGCGACCTGCCTAGGGTGTACCCAGGCTCTCGCCCCAAGATGCTGGGATTGGCTCCAGCTTCCAAAGCGGTAAAGCGGTATAGATAATGGATGGATGGATGGAAAAAATGAAAGTTGGTTACGGAATGACTGTTTGTAGCTGCTATAACGTAAGTCATAACACATTTCATGGACATTCCACAATGTTAAATGTAACTATACATGGACAAAAAGTGTGATGCTTCATTCTTTAATGAACAAATGTTATATAAGAGGAATAAAACACTTCCTAATGTAATAATCAATTTCAAGGTGGTAACAGTAGGGCTTCGTCACACCGCTCGGTTCTTGATTATTTTCCTAAAATAGCACATCACAGACAGTTTCATTCCTTACATAATTCATGGCATTGCAGTAAATACTATTTTAATCAGTACTGCTAAACTGTTACTCTTTTGCCATCATCACCGACACCAGTACAGCATTACATTAATATTATAAATATAGCACTGTTTGCCATCACACTGATGTATCACCACAACCCCAGTGTAAAGAACACACTGAAATGATCTGTACCCCATTTTCCAGACCTCGGTGATGATTTATAAGTCACTTTGGTGGGGGAGAAATGCCTGGAACGTTCTGTCCGACCCCTTGCACCCTTGCTTTGTACCCCCTGCATACCACAGATGTTCTGCAAACTGCTCATGTAAACTTGTTATTTTTTCCTCCAGGGTATTTAGCCCAGATTGGATCGGTCTTTTGGATGCAAATATTTGCCCTGATGTAATTGTGTAATTGCGATTTTCCTTTCGCCTGCTGTTGCAATGTCAACAACCACAAGTTTGTTGGGTTTTTTTTAAGTGTCACACAATCCCTTTCCAAGTATGAAGAACTTATGGGAGCTGCCTCGCTCGTGCCGTTCTCATGAGTACTGTTGATTGTCTCGTACTTTCGAGGGTTTGAACATTTTTCTTTCGCTCTGTTGGAGATGTTTTCCTGTGAGATTGTGAATTGAATTTCACACACATTTCCTCCAGGTGATATATGACAGTTCTGTGAGGGGCACCGAAGAGGCCTCTCATTCGGATGGAGCATTTCAGAAAACACAAGGCTCTTGAGATTAGAAGGAAAACAAGAATGCTGGAGTCTGGAGTGCTCGAGTAGAGGAACTGCCGATGGTGTGGATAAGAAAAAAATGCAACATTGTTGGATAAAATTATTACAGCATTTCTAGTGCTATAATTACTAATCTCCTGAAAATGAACAATAAAGTATAAACAAAAAAAACTCACTTTAATAAAAAGTACTTAATATGAATAATATTTAGTTAAGTAAATAGTAAATGATACATAGGAAATAATTAAATTAATGAATAATAAATACTAGTCCATTAACAATAATAATAATAATAATAATAATAGACACACACATATATATAAATATAATACATACTTAGTTAGTTAATAATTAAATAATAAGTAAACAATAATTACCTGCTAAATAATAAATAACATGATATTAAATAGTAAATAACAATTACTTTAATAGTAAATAAATAAATAAGATGCATAGTAATGACATTAATAAATAGTACATCAAATATTCATATTTACTTTAATAAATAGTAAATAAGTCATAAAAAAATTAAATAATGTACTTTGATAAATAATTAAGAACAAATAATGAATTGGAAAAAGGAAAGAATAAATAATAAACAGTACATGATAGTTAAATAAACAGATATTCAATATAAATAATTGGATACCTAAAATAAATAGATAAATACTAAAGTAAATAAGTATAAATACTAAAGAACTATTAATAGAGTGTATAATACTTCAGTGTTCAGACAGTTTTGCATGACCTTGTTCTGAAGAAACAAACAATATTAACACTCGATTCCATTGCACATGACTGAAGTATGTTTAAAGCATTATTTTATAGCAATGCAATGGCAGATCTTTTTCTGTTGAGGTCGTGTGCTTCCCTCTGCTGGCCTGATGGACATAGTAGGGTCATAATTGAGTACATTCCCAGATACGGGTATGGAAGATTCCATGATCTTTCCATGATCCTTCTGGCCATATGTATTTAAACACTACATATTAACATTCATACAGTTATTCAGTGTTATTTATCATGGTCTGACCTTTGGATTTACTGGGACACCCACTCCTAGGAAGGCTATCCATTTGTAAACAGTCCTTGTCAATGTAGGATTATGAATTTCAAATTGTTGGAGATGGCCTTATAACCCTTCCCAGATTGATGAGCAGCAGCAGTTGCTTCTCTCAGGTCATGGGTGATGTTCCTTTCTTCTTGGCACAATATAGACACACACCTGAGTGCTCCAGAACACCCAATTGCCAAAAGCTCTGCTTTTATAAAGGTAGTTAGATTTCTTGATAATTAATTAATCTCAAGCATTTCATTAGTAACACCTGGCTTCTAATTACGATCTTGATTATGGAAGTAGAAAGAGTGTACATATATTTTCCCACTTGGTTTCTGAATGTAGCTTTACTTTTTGGGGAAAAAATGACTACATATTGAAATAATATTAATAAACTATGTTGAAATCATACTGTTTGATGGCAGTCATCATGACAATAAGTATTATATTAATATTTTGAAGATTTCAGTAGTTAAATAAGGAGTAGTATAAAGAGTTTAAATTTTAGCTTCTATTAAATGTATTTTCAAATTTATGATATTCTCTGTATGTTTGTGAAAAGAGTGGCTTAAATATTTCAGTAACCATGAATGAATACATAACTGAAATATAAGAAATAAGACTCTTATTTTTCTTTAAGAAAAAGGTAAGAATTTACTTGATATAAATATGAAACCACTACAAATAATATCAGTTGTTTATAATTAAATGCATATTTAAGTGCATTTTAAGCAAAAGTTTAGTGTACTGTTTGTATCTAGAAAAGAAAAGAGTAAGTAGATATTGAGTGCTTGTTTTTTGTTTTAGAAAACGGAGCTTCTTGTTTCATTTGGCCACCGGGCAGCATAAAAGCATCAACAGATTACAAATCTTTTCAAAAAGAAGTCATGATGTTTAAAATATCCAACAAATATCCTAGCCAGCTAGTTTATTAGCAAAACTGATTTGACATCAGATGAGTGGCTCAGAGTGTCAATCAAAACACCAGCCTCCAGTTACTGTTGAAGCTTTTTGAACCCTTGTGTTGACATGAGTTTGAACGGGGATAATTTTTTATATTAAAAATAAAGTGAAATAATTTTTATTAGTAGTAGTATAATTGTTGCTATTTATGCAGATATTATATATATATATATCTATCTCTTTCCTTGGTGAACATTTCAAATGTGAACATACTGCATCATGCCTAAACGTTATTATTGTTTTTTTTAAACCCCAATCTTAGATTCCTCATAACAAACCATTTTTGGAGTGTTTAACCATTTTGGATTTTTCTAACATAATATTAAACATAAAACTAAAAATAAAGCTGTTAATGTGAAGATTTGTAATAAATATGTGGACGTTATACACTCACTGTTACAGATGTGCCATGTGCACAAGGTCTCAACTTACTCGATTGTAACACTCAGCCATTCTTTTTCTCAAACATCACAGAAAAATAAGGACACAAATGAAGGACACAATGTTGTACAATTTTTGTTTAGTTTTTAAATTTTTTTTTATTAAAACCCACAACAGTGTGCAGCGCTGATGAAGATGGTTCAGGATGGTTCAGTAGCTCTTGGTGCTTTCATATGAATCAGGGAACGGCACTGACATGTGACCCGAGCCCACGACCAATGGCAAGATCCCGGCGTTTGGTACGACGTTCCAGGAGAGACTCAGAGTCACGTTCTTATTCGCCCTGTGTTTAAAAACAAGATTCATTTTACACACAGTTCCACATTATCTGTGATATGGCTATAGATCAGACACACACTAGATCATCTTCTGTAGTTAATTAGATTTATAACACAGAACAGAACACCTGAGAAACTAATGTACAAAAGACAATAAACATTTAAAAAAAAAAAAAAAAAAAAAAAAAAAAAAAAAAAAAAAACCACCACCACACTGTAGCTCAGCGACTTTAATTTTCTAAAAATAAACCTGAGCAGATCCGTTTCACGCAATCACATGCATTAATGTAAATTATGAAGCTGAAATCATCTCACTGAACCAAAGACTAGCTATAGGTCTACAGACAGTTGCTCACAAATGAAGACTTTCACAGATGTATACAATTTTCATTTTATTTCCCCTCTCTGGACAGAGATGGGAACATTTAATCTCCCCGGGTCAGATTTAACCATTAATAGTCCCGACTCAGCCTCACATATCATAATAGCCTCATGAACGTGTGAAGAGGCTGACTGACTTACAGAGAGCCTCGTGGACTTACGAAGAAGCTGATGGACTTACGGAGAGCCTCGTGGACTTACGAAGAAGCTGATGGACTTACGGAGAGCCTCGTGGACTTACGGAGGGCCTCGTGGACTTATGAGGAGGCTGACTGACCTACAGCAAGCCTCATGGACTTACGAAGAAACACATGGACTTACGAAGAGCCTCCTGGATCACGATGGTCCTTATGGACTTACAGAGTCTCTTGGATTATGGATAGCCTTACGGACTTACAGAGAGCCTCATACAATTACGAAGAGCCTTACGGACTTACAGAGAGGCATCTGGACTTACAAAGAGGCTTATGGACTGACTTTCTTAACCTCCAAAATCAACTGTGTCATGCAACAATCCTAAGCTTTTAACCTCTGTACATATTTTGCTATGTATTTTGTTCAAGAACGACATTTTCTATCATTATGATCATTGACATTAAATGTTTCAGACCTGAATGCGACTTTGTTTATAAACACATATAGGAAGAGGATATTTTTGTTTCCATATTTCATATTCCATCTTTTTCTATCCTTTTTTTTTTTTAAACTAATGTTATTTCTACATATGGAGAGTCCATTTACTATTTAAAATAAATGATATTTTGAAATTTCACGTCACATGCAATTTTAAGTCATTAAAAACGTCGAAAGAATTTGGATATGCTTTAAATAATTTATGTATTTATTTACGTCTTGCCTTGTTTAGAGGCTGGAGTCAGAGTTTTAAGGTGAATTTAGATGAGTGCTAGCCAAAATGTAAAATGTTGAAATAATACCAACGGTGATATTAATAATGATCATTGCTCGTACCGAAGGCCATTTCCATCATCAAAGAAGAAGTATTTGGACTTCATTTCCTTCAGTACAAGGTTGGTGTTTTCTCCTCTCTTAACGATCCTGTCCCACAGGACAACCTGGTTCAATGTCTGAGGAGAAAAACACACACACGTTAATATAGCACTAATAAAACATCACACTGGAGTGTAGTACTTAGTATGACAACTTACATTGCTTTTGGTTGAATATTCTGCAGACAGATAGAGGAAGAGCATCTTCACGTTCCAATCGAATATCGGCTGCAGATGTAACAATCTGTTATGGTAAACAACGTGAAGCTCTCAAACACAGATGGATCACTTACTGGACATATTGCAGACACACGTGAGGTCCTGGCTACTAGAGGGTCCTCACCAAGCATATATTTACTTAGCAAGAGACTGACCGGCCTTGACACCAAATCACACACACGCGCACACAACCTGAACAGGAAATAAACTTTGAATGATTGGCCATCTGTTGAAAATACTGGTCCTCTACCAATTCCCACCCACCAGCCAGCTCTACCTCATTATATGACACTTTACAACAAAGGTGGGTGAGCAGATCTTCTCAGAGGAAAGTCGCTAAAGCACGCTCAAAAAAGTCGCTAGATGATGACATACTTATTTGTGTATTTCACGTAATCATTTTCACTGGAATATTACATTACAACTTATAGAACATGAAAAAGGAAGATCTTTGCTGGGAATCAGTGGTGACCAGAGGTCATTGAGAATCAGTTATGATCAGTGATTGGTTGTAATGAATAATTGTGATTAATTATTAGTCGTAAGCACATCACATTCAGGTATTACACACATACAGTGAACCTGCTCGTTTAACTCGTCTATCAGCACCTGTGATGTGAGCTGACAAGATTTATTGATATTCATTATTTATTGACTTTTTTTTTTAATAAAAAGTCACTAAACGGGCCACAAAGTCTCCAACTTTGGCGACAAAGTCTAAATTGTAAACAATGGGAAGAAAAGGGCTATCCACCCTCATCTGCATACACGATCTCGGACGCTGGCTAGGGTCACTCTGATTGCGGGGAGAAAGGAGCACTTTTGTTTCCCCGATTTTTCCTAAAGGGTTGAAAACTAAATATAAAACTAAACTATAATTGACCAGGAAAAACTCAACATGCTGTGTCTCGCAGCTGCTGAGCTTGGTCATGTTTATAAGAAAAGTATAAAAAAATAAAACAAAATAAAAACAAAAAGAGGGAGGGGTGTCCTATCAGCATTGCTACATGTGGAACAGGGTGGAGGTTTGCACCCTGCATAGTCTGTCCCTGGTCACGTGTTTACACATTTACAACATTTAAATGTAGGATTTTTATGAAACCTGCTGCAAAGTCAGCTTTTACGTAAAACAAAGGATATCAGCAGAAAGGTCAAAGGTCAAGAAACCCAAATCACTCCTCTCTCTTGGTCCTGTGAAGTCATCTACGTTTTTTCTGGAGTGGACAGAAAGCATAAGCACAACAAAATGAGAATCAGATGCATAAATACTCATACACACACACACATACAAATAAGCATCATGCTGCACCACTATTAAGGAACCTAGATTGAATAACAACTGGTGACTTGATGAAACTATATCGTACTACCTAGGGTGCAAACGAACCTTGCAGTGTAACAAAGGTGCATTTGGTAAGATTAGTGTTTATTTTTTTTGGTTAAGTAAGTTTTTTTTTTTAACCCCTTGAGCCCACGACCCCATCCCAGCCCATGTTCACAAAGCTCTGGCCTGTGGATCTACAGTGGCCCATAGAGTAAAGTGTCCATGAAATACCCAACACAAATAAAGCATTCCAACCGGAAGCCAGTTTTCCTTATGGGCTCTCAGCTACATCACACTTTGTCCCATCAATGATTATACCTTTTTCCAGGTATGAGACGCTCGATACTGATATTTCGACGCCGTGCCGAGCTTCCGAAACATTTCAAGACACTGCTCTAAAGTGCGGTTCAAAACACCCATGTTGTGTGATCATGCCTAAGCAAAGATTCAGCGCATTTCACTCATGTGACATTGGGATCTGGTGAGTGAGGTGAACTAACACCCAGTGATAGTTTAACAGGTCAAGACAGTGGCGGTCTTAAGCAGAAAGTCGGGGGTTCGAGTATCAGCACTGCCAGAGTGAGGTCTTCTTAATTTTCTCATGGAGCTTCATTTTCCAGAAGCACAATTAGCTACATCCTCTGAAACTTCATTCAGCCATAGATGAACTATATTCCACAAAGGAAGTGCATTAACAGGGCCTACACCTCACAGGCTACAAAGTACAGGCAAACCCACAAAACCCATGTGGTTATTTATCCAATAAACATAGCAGCCTTTGGTCAATAGCTTATCTTTCAATAGCTTACTGTTTTACACATGAAACTGATATACCAAGCAACTGAAATAGCCTCACAAATGTTAATAAACACAACCGATAAAAAGAAATGTTTATTCATTACAGTCTTGATAATGTGCTGTCTCTGACAAAAGCTATTGTTTTTTTTTTTTTGCTGTATGGGGATTTCTTTGAAATAGGCTGGTGTACTGATCATATTGACAGCCGGGCATAATTTGTAATTTGTAAGTAGCTTAGAATGAGTTGTTATTTCACAGAACAGTATCACCAAGACGTGGCAATAATAAAAGTGGCCAGTAGGTGTCACCATGGAGACGGATTTTTTTTTCGAAACCTTGAAACAATTCCGGTACAATCGCTTCGGACGTTTCAGTGATTCACCAAACCTCGCTTTACCCACCACTACCTTTTTATTTAATCATGGTCTACATATTCTGCAAATTTTTTGTACAAGTAATTAAAAAAAAAAAAAAACGTGTACTGCACCTTTAATGTGCAGATTTAGCCTATGCATCATTTTTGATTTAGCCTAGCTTTGGCTTATGTTAACATTTTTCGCGTATGGAATATGCAAGCACAAAAATATTGTAAAAATGCTTAATTTGAAGCAGGATAAGCCGTACAGAAATGAATAAATGAATAAAATAAGAGGGTTAGACTCACAGGAGCACTTTGGAGACGTGTATATTCACCGGAATGCTTCTGTCTCTGAACGCCGTTGTGATGAAGCAGCCGAAAGTGAGAGCGGCCATTACACTGAGAGAAAAGGCGAACAACGAATTCGCCCTCGATAAAACCGTATTCATAATGAAATCTCCTTCAAAATAAACCAATAATAATTAATTTCGGAAGCTACGCTTCCTAGCTATACGGGCTACAGGAAGTATGAAAGCAGGAAGTCTTGTGGGTTTTCCGACGTGTTATTTGTTTTCTTTCCATACCCATATTCAGACAAATCCCGCCTTTCTGCACTGTGATTTGTTAGATCATAATCCACGTAATGATACAGGATTGGTTAGTAGTTTATGCAACGAGAAGAGTGCTGAATGGACGATGGAAACGTCATTCACGGCTCTGTGGCAACCCACTAATACGCGCAAGGTTTTTATTATTTATTTACCCATTTATTTATTTATGGTAGGCTTGACTAAAGCCCAAAGTAATATTGTTTAGCTTTTAACCAAAATTTGAGCAAATTATATAAATAAACATGCTTCTTTAATATTGTTCCTGTACAGTTCCCTGTTTCTAAGGTATTTAGCTGTTTAACTCAGACTGATTCAGTAAAACAGATTCCTCCTAAAAAAATAATTATTTTCAACAAAAACACAATTATTAGCGCCCCTGGCAATTATTGTGAGCACAATCTAACTGAAGCATGTTTCCCATTTGAATTGTAAATTTTTGAGTTGATTGGAGTGTGTAGGAACTTTCAAGATGTAGTCCATGACTTCTTGAGGTGACACAGAGGCCAAATCCCTTTAGTCATCCATCAACATGGAAAAAATAGGAGAACACCAAATGGGGAGAAGTATGTTGACCTTCATGAGTTAGGGAATTGTAATAAAAAATAGCTAGACTCATAATGCCCATTTCTACTTTTAGGACAATAATAAAAGCAGACATGAACTGGAACTGTTAAAACTTGCTTGGAAGAAGAACCATGTTTATCTTGCCCTCACGTACAGTGAGTAGGATGGTAAGAGGGGCAAAAAAAATAATCATTAAGGATCACTTTTGGTGAACTGCAAGAAAAAGTACGATTTGGGGGTTTCCAAGTCTCCAAAACAACCATCAGATGCCATCTCCATGCCCACAGATTATTTGGAAGGTATGCCAGGAAAAAAAGCCTTTTATTTGTCAGTTCACCACAATGTAAATGCCTGGAATACTGGATACAGTGAGAGCCTGGACACTATGAGAGCAATGACTGTACAAAATTTTGTGCAAAGACGAGCAACTTCATCTAACCATTGCCTGCATTTGGGGGCACTATAGAGCTCATCGATTACACCCAACATCATGCACGATGTAACTTTTTGAGTTTTCACAAGGGATAGGGTTGGATATAAATAGTTCTGAGGCAAAGTGTATTGAAGACAACCTTGTAGTAAAACCACAAAATCCATATAAACCCTACCTCAACCTGCAGTATACTCAATTTACTAGAGGTGACACGATAATTAATGCTCATATTGTGACATAATATAATCAGGACTGGGCCATTAGGAACGATGCATGAGAGAAACCAACCATTACCAAGTTATGGCCACTTCCTCTTTTGGTGTAGTGTGTCATGCAAATCGATTTTCTGCCATTTTGTTCTTGTTTAGGGTATCCACTATTTCTTCACAATTTATCCTGAGATATGTCTGAAGTTTATTCCAAGCAAGATTCATGGAAATCTGATGGAGTAGTTCAAAAAAGATCGTAAAAAATATCCGCAAAATCCACAAATTCCAAAATGGAGTCACTCAAACTAATGTTAGTAATTTCTAAACTGATCATGATCATGTCAAATTTAATGAATGTCAAAACAACTGTCTCTTTACCATGAAGGCCTTTGCATCTTTTTTTTTAGTTTTGCTTCACAATCAAGTCAATTGCCTGCCATTATGCCATCATCTGAGATATCCACTACTCCTTCACAATTTAACATCACATGTCAGGAATATATACTAACAAGTTTCAAGGAAATCTAATAACTATCTAGGAGGAGTTTGAAAGAGTTCTTAAAAATTATGTGGAAATGTAATTTCAAAATGGCCAAAATGGCCAACTTCCTGTTGGATGGAGCTAATACAAGCCCTTGGGGAATATGGGTGTTTTTCAATGTCAAGGGAGGATCATTCAAAGGATGAATTTCTAGGATGCGATGTCATTGAATGCTGCTGATTGTCTGTTCCAGATCCTTTAAAACCTACCAAGGTCAGAGTTCTTCTTTCAGAGGATTTTCCAAGAATGCATGTGTGGATCTTTGGCGGTCTTAAACTGTCCACAATCCTATGTGCACATACAAGGCAGGACCTTTTCTAAATTTGCTAAAGTTACACCTCACTCATGTTTTCAAGAAAGAAACGTTTGCACTATGTTAAAAAAAAGCTGTTAGAACTGAGACTGTGCTCCCATTGTACTGCTTTCATTTTTTTAAGTGACATTCTATTTATTTATAGTCCCGGAATATTTCATTTAGAATTATTTTATTTATATCTATTATTGTTATTATTTTGTTTATATCCAGTATTATTTGTTTATCCCTTTATGTACATCTGATTAAATTTAATTGTTAGTGATTAAAAAAATAAAATAAAAACCTTGTTAACACGACCACTTTTAATTGGATTAATAGGAAGCATCATTCTGTTTTTATCATTCATCATTCATGTTTTTACTGAGGAGACTCATACTTTTGGAGTGCAGGGAAAATACAGAAAAAGTCTTGCACATAGCATTTAATCTTCCTATATTATATTATATTCCCCAAGATATTCACACCTCAGTCCTGCAGATGGCAGTGATGCACTAAAATTGCAAGGTGGTAATAACCTCAACATAAGAAGCTGTATACCTGCATACTAACTAGACTGCTCCATTATGTGCTCTCTGAATGCTAGGCAGGAGATTTCCTAGCCTCGGAAGGATCTGACTTGGAAGAACCCGTCCTACTATGGAAGCATCTTTGACATTGAGAAACACCCCAAGTCTGACATGGTGAGGACAATGTCCCTCCAAACAATTGTGGATATCTGACAAACTTTGTGGCAACTCCAGAGAGAAACTCATTCAGAAATGTTAGGTGCAATATGGAGTCCTTTAGCCACACCAAAGGCAAATAACCAAACACAAATAAAATTTTTGCCAAACTTTGTACCAAATTTCCTAGGTTTGTGTGGATTTAAAAGGCATCAAATGAGATGGGAAAAATGTCATCCAATGAAGCTGATGAGGCACCCCTACACTTAATTGCAATACCAAATTTCAAGATGTCATAAGACAAATGCATGCGTAAAGTTGAAGAGTTGGTGCTTGGGCCCCAGCAAT
>JAQQZX010000039.1:3355216-3365425 GCA_030068355.1 Notoglanidium maculatum | reverse complement strand
TCTCTCTATTTCTCTCAGTGCATTCTGTGTGGCTGCTGTGCCGGTTTAAGGAGGCGCTACAACAGAAGACAGTCCTACCATGTCCAATATACAACATAGTGGACTCTTTTAAAATCAGATTGAGTATAAAATATGCTCATAAGTTATTATTTGTAACTACTAGAATCTATTTTATTGTATAATTAATTTTTAATTTGTTTATCTATTTATTTATTTAATCCATTATTTTCTATTGTATTTATCCTTCATACATAACTAATTTTATTTCAACTACATATATATAAATTAAGCTATATACTGTCTGTTAAAGGCAATTATTAAACAGGATAAAGTATAAATATTGTCCGAACTAATGTGCAATTATATTGTAATTTCATTTATTTATTAATTTAAGCCTATTTAAAATCAAGCTTATCAAATAATGTCTATGAATGGGTATTACTTAATTTTCATGTGGTAAAACATATTTAAAATAAGTAATATTGATGATCATTACGATCCCCTGCGATAATATTCTCTCTACCTCCTAGGATTGGGGATAAGGGTATGGGATAGAGCAGACAATAGCATACACATGTATGTATGTATCTGTATATTTATGTAAGTGCACTGCTCTCTACATGTGCAAATGTGCCATGTGAGCCTTATGTGATATGTCAAAAACTAGAACATAAATGATGTCAAATTAAACTGGTAGTATTCCAATTAGCATGGATGAGAGCCTTCTGAGCTATCGAAAAGCTCTTAGATCAATGAATCTCTCCACCCTAATAGAAGATAACAAAAATAATCCTAGATTATTTTTGCTATAGATAATGCTATAGTATTAAATTCTTATTTAATACTATAGAAAAATTAACTGCCAATAAGACCAATAAGAAACATACATGTACACCATCAATACGTAGTCGTGACAACTTTATGGATGTTTCAATGGCAAAATAATAAATATCAGGCTAAAAAGTTTATAAATATAAAGCCAGACAATTTCATAACGAACACTGTAGATAACAATATAACTGTATCAGATCAGCTATTAGAATGTTTACTTTCATGAGACTGAAATAACTTCACTAATTTCCTCATCAAAGTCACGAACTGTACTAGATCCCTTACCTACACATTTCATCAGAGAGATACTACCAGAAGCAATCAAACTTCTTCTACAAAAATAATAAATTCTTTAAACTCAGTCATGTCTCCCATAGAGTCCAGTGTTATATGCAGTGGTCTGTGTATTCAGTGCATCAAAGATGGATTTATCAAATTATAGAGGCAACTTGGTAGAGGCCACTTCCCAGAGCAAATGGTCCAGACAACATGAATAATAGATTACTGAGCAGTTTATTAAGGCAATCAAATTCATAAGTTGAACATTGTTTTCAAAATTGCTTCTGCTCTACCTGATCACGTGTGACCCTGAGCAATATCCAAGCACTGAATTCACACATCACACTTAATTGGCCCGGCAGAACTCATAAATGACATGAATAACACAATACACAGAACTAATAATGATTTCAATCAATACTTCATATAATATTTCTTCAACATACTAATTCACATGAGTTGACAAACATAAAACTTCAAAATGGATCCACAACCAATGCGGTTTCTGGTTACTGAACTAGACTGAATCATGTATCAATCAACGTCACTCAGCATGTTCTGACTGGAAGGTCCAGAATATGATTGTACAGATTCCCAGAGGTAGAAATGACCCTGTAGCTTTTCATCAATTGAGTGTAACAGTGGTCCAGTGTCTTTTCATCCTTGGTGGAGGATGTGAAATGTAGGTAGATGTTTGGCATGACCTATTTAAATATAAATGGAATAAATGGAGATACAATAATTACATCTAAAGTAA
Source organism: Notoglanidium maculatum (assembly GCA_030068355.1). NCBI lineage: Eukaryota > Metazoa > Chordata > Actinopteri > Siluriformes > Auchenoglanididae > Notoglanidium > Notoglanidium maculatum. The sequence goes on along the minus strand of JAQQZX010000039.1, from coordinate 3,363,558 downwards.
ATTAATAATTTAAGTGTAGTGAGTCCAGGGTGTGCAGTTATCAGAAAATAATCAATTAGTTTTTGGAAAAACTACCTGAAGTGACAAGGAGTAGAAAGACTCAAAAAAGAGCCCATCCTTTTTTGGGTGACAACAGGTTATAACAGAGAATTTATAAATTATTTTACTTTTGTAACAGTGCACTATACATATACCTCAGCAAAGCAGTCAGGATCGTCAGGGACCCATCACATTCAGCCTGCAGACTGTTCAACATGCTACCATCCGGCAAATGCTACCGCATTATGGGATGCAAGACTGCTCGACTGAGCAAGAGCGTCTTCCCACAGGCCATCAGACTTCTTAACTCTAATAAATGCACTACATATTCTTAATCTGCATTCTCCTCTCCCTCTCTCATACACACACACACACACACACACACACACACACACAGTGTGAACATCTCCATAACACACACAAAAACATATCTTCATATTTATTATACTCTGCTGCTATTACCTATTTTGATTTTGATTGTAGAATAATTAGCTACTGCTTATCACTCGTTCACTTTACCTCACCAGTGTCACTAAGTTCCTAGTTACATTATATTAAGTAATTTACACTTACATTTTGTGCAACAATACAGCAAATGTGAGGCTCTGTGCAATATTTAACTCTGTGCAATATTTAACTCTGTGCAAAATAGTAGTCCTCGAGTAGTACTGTATTGTGTGTAGTCTGCAGTATGTGTTTCTGTTTCCTTATGTCATGTATGTTATGTATGTTATGTCTAGTATGTCCTTATGTTTTGCACATTGAGCCAGGAGAAACGCAATTTCGTACTACTATGCAGTCTTGAATTGTATAGTCTGAATGACAATAATGTTCACTTGGACTTTGACTTAGACTTGACATTTCAAGCAGTACTATGTGTATCAAAAGTAGGGTGACCAGACGTCCTTTTTCCCCGGACATATCCTCTTTTTGAGACCTGGAAATTGCGTCCGGTCGGCATTTTAGAATTGTCCGGGATTTTGAGCTGCCTAAACATTCGTCACATCATGGGCATCTCTCATAAACTAGTTACCATCCTACACGCCTATTCAGTTCTATTCGTGCTAGTAGATCCAAAAGATAAGTGAGCAGGGGGGTGTTGAGCAAGGTAGCAGTTTTGGGCTTCGAATATTTCCCTGTTATCTATCTGATATCTCCCTGCCTCAGCCTACCGTCATTGGTTGTTTGTCTTAACCTTAAAAAAATGAATTGTTCAGCACCGCAAGTAACACCAATCACTGCCATCAGCACCGGTTTCCTTGGTTATAACAAGCACATTGCGCACGATATCTGCAGTGCAAAATGCCGAAACGCCATTGTAAATTCACTGACAATTTACAAAAAAAAAATGCCCATGCTTTCTTCTCGGTCACAATGCATGGGAAGCTGAGTGCATGCCATGCAAAGCAGGCACATGTGTGTCAGTGGCTAATAAAGGTGCCACCGACTGACTGATGGAGATTTCACTGGTCTTAAAGCTCACCAAAATTGAGCTTTTTGAGAGATCAAAGAGCAATGATTTTCACTCAGAGCTGCTTAAGATGGCCCAGTTGTTTGTTTTTTTTGCCATACCTGCTCACAACGCTAAAACGGAGCGAGTTTTTCCCCTGATGCAAGAACAAGGGACCAAGGAAAGGAATCACTTGGGTATTGATTCATTGAAGGGGATCCTGTGCACCCAACTTAAAGCATATGACATGCAAGGACTTTCATACTTTTGTTATGAGCAATCCCCAGCTATTAGGAAAGATCCAGTCCTCAGGAAAATATGCCCAGCCACCTCAGGATGACTGAAAAGTGTCTAATCCAGGAGTTAACTTTTTCCTATTTTCTGAACTTTTTCTTTTGTTTTCAAAGCTGTGGTCTTATAGAAAAAAATTGTTTGGTTTTTTTCCATTAAGGATAACATTGGCCAGAACAAGTTACCTTCTGAAAGATTTTGTGGAAAAAGTTCAAAATGTTCAGTGCAATCTAGGCCTAGGGGCCTCAATGTACTTTAGGGCCAATAAAGTTCATTGATCAGATCATCCTGACTGTGTTGACAGATTTGTATAATCCACCCCCCAAAGAAATCAAACACAAACGCGCGTGCGCTAAGGTATCCTCTGTTTTCAAAACAAAAATATGGTCACCCTAATCAAAAGGGCCTTGGGTATAAGCATTATTAGCATTTTAACTTTAAGTCTTTTGTATCAGAAGTTATCAACTGTTCACTGATTAAGACGAGTGTAAACTGTTCTTAACAATTGCTGACTTTAGGCTATCCAAGGAAAAACATCTACAGCCAACTTTTAGGTGTATTAGGCAAATGGACATAACATATATATTTATACTCAAACTAATTTGGCAGGGAAATACAGTTTTGATCTGATACTGTAATGTAATCTTAATCAGGACAGATGAATTTTAGGTAAAGTAGCATTTTGAATGCAAATACGTACAGTATATAGCTACTGGCACCATACTTTGTAACAGGTAAATAGAAAAAAACAGAGGACTTCTTATAATTGGGCTATGATGACTAATCTCAAACTTCATACTGTATACTTTTCTCAAACCAATTTGAGTATTTCTGCCAATAATATACTATAACATAAGTGTCATGATTCTGCCCCTCGCTGCAAGTACGGCATTCATCGTGGACTTGGCCGCACGCACCATGCTTTCTTTTTCTCCATCATTTATAGCATGGAAGCACGCACTTCCACATTGTGGCGTGAGCGACGGAGGACTACAGTTCCCGTGAGCACATGCTCCCGGGCTCACCATGTGACCAGTAATTGGAAGCCGGAACATTCAATCCAAGGACAGTCATGCTCGTTTTAAAAGGACAATGTTTCTCTGCCGGCGCAAGGCATTAGTCTAGCTCGTCTACTATTGACAAACCTTGATTTACCCTTGTTTGTGTTTCTCGTGTTTTGAACTCTGTTCTGTATTCATGATCATTGTTTTTTGGATATTCTATGATACTCTGTTTGCCGATCGACTGACCTAGTTTCTGTTTTGTGGATTATTCTATTGCCTGCCGTTTTTCTGTGCCTGCCTTGTGTGTGTAAAAACAGTATGAGTTTTACAATGCCGTCTCCCCACCGGCGCAGGTGTCCAGCTAAACCCCTACGACATGACATTAAGAAAATATATGTAACCGATATATTTACCTAAACATAAAATACAATCTCAATTCCCAAAAAAATTGGGACACTGTGTAAAATGTAAATAAAAACATTGCAATGATTTGAAATTATTCAAATGATTTGATTAGAAAAAGTTTTTGTAGTTAAGGGAACGACCCTCTCCTGGTTCAGGTCTTATTTGGCAGACCGTTATCGGTTTGTTGATGTAAATGGTGACTCTTCTACACATATGTGTTTTTAAAAGTAAAAAGTATTTTTGTGGGCATAGCATAAAAAGTTGTCTAAAAACAACTGGCACATTTCTATAACCAGTTACGTGGAGAGTAAAATGTTTAAAAGTAATTTTAATGTGGGTTAAACTTTCCATTTTAACAAATAGTTATTTAAATGCTGAATTTATTTGACTCACACTCTCAGGTACCTGTACTTTATGTAGTCTTGATTATCTGCTCCTGCATCATGGGTTTCACTATGGTCCTGGAGAAACATTTTGTTCCAATGTACCATATGAATGACAATAAAAACCCTGATAGTTTTTATTGGTTTGTTTCATTACTGTGGTTAATTATAAAGATGTGTTTGGTATATTTTGTACAAATGCCATGAGTACATTATTATTATTATTATTATTATTATTATTATTACTACTACTACTACTTATACTGCTGTTGCTGCTGCTACTACTATTTGACATTTTTGAAAAACATCGGTTTATTCATACAAAAATATTAAGTTGTTAGGTTGGTAAAAATGTTAAGCATGTGATAAAAACACACGTCTTGTTGCTGCAGTGTTTGGACTCAAGTTTCAAATAAGTCACGTGATTCTCTAACGGTCGCCTTTCAGCGCTACCGAGTGATCTCGTATTTCGAGACGGAACATATATTGATATATTTTAATATTTCTACGAATTTATAATACAACAAAAAATTTAATTTGATTTGACCTAAAACATGTTTTAAAATTTTGATTTAAACGAGATTTATAACCAGACACGCACTCTAGTACGGACCATTCCGGCGCACGCGCAGAGAGAAGATGTTTGTGGGGGATTTCCTTGCGCATGCGCAGTTGAGGACTAAAAGTGAAAGCTCTGTGTTGTGCTCGTTGGGTGTTTTAGGGGAAGTTTCATGTTGTCTGTAATTCATTTGGTTACAGCAAAAGCACCAGAACGTCGCAGATTTAACAGCTTGGGGAGCCATGAGGGATATTTCCACCATCTATAAACTCTCTGTTATTGCCTTTGCGCTGTTGGGCGGTGGTGAGTATCACACATTTAAAAATACATACTAACATGTCTTACATGGCCCTGTCTTTGTGTAAAATACATAGCAGTGTGATGTACACTAGATCTTACTAGATTTATTTTAAAGGGAACACTACATAAGAACAGATTACAGTACTGGGACATGCAGTGTTGTTTACTTGCTCCTGTATTGGATTTGATAGGTGTCAAAAATGCCTTCTTTTTCCAGTTTTTCAATAAAAATGTCATTCATATGGGACAAATGCAAAATGTCAGGTTTATATAACTCAAAATAAAGATTCTGTATTGTTTTACAGTATTGTCTGATGTTTCGGAGACCAGGAATTGCCTTCGCTTTCACTTTACCCTTCTTTGATGCCAGCTTTTGTTGTTGGTGGCCATTTTTTTTGTTCATTGCCAGCTTCCTTGTTGAAGTCTGCGGATAAGATTTGGAAATTGGTGCATTTTGGCTACAGATTAGGACGGAGAACTGGTTTCACATTAACTGGATGTGGGACTGTATTTCTGTATGCCTGGCCACCACACCCACCAAACATGTGCAAACATGGAGCAGACTTCATACAGAGACAGAGATGTCTGTAATGACGGTGCTCGTTTCGCCAGTCTCGTACGAATGCTCCAATCACAAGCCCAGACGAGTAGAACCGAGTTTGCCCCAGCTATCATGCACAACATAGCAAATGAAGGTCTGCTCATTGTCCATTACTCAACAATCACATCACATCATTACTGCATGAGGTATGATGAGGCCTTAATTTCACCCTTCTGGGCCTGCAGTTATTTCTGATTGTATCTGCCTGAAATACTCTCTCAGCCAGTCCAATTTCTCCAACATATATAAAGTAATTCTTAACCAGAGAGGGTGAGGGTTAGCGCTATCTACCCTCTTCCACATATGGAAGTCCATGATTGTCCAGGGAGAGTATGCCATCCCTCCCACTCAGAGAACACAGCCAGATTTGCTTTCTTGGACTCCCAGCAATAAATGGCTGTGCCATAGTAAAGATTTATGCCCTACAATCTCTCAACACAGCAATGTTGTGCCAGATGGTGGTGGATTTCAGTCTCACTCTTTTTGTTGCCAATAGGGATCAAAAATCAGGTGATTATAAGCATTTCCGATGTGATTTTGGAGGGAAACCATGCAAAAGGTCACAATGGTGAGCAATAAGCAACATTAAAAAATGGAGAGACAATGGTCCAAAGTGATGTTAACTAATAATCATCAGTTCCGTGATTTTTTTGTGTGTTTATTTGTTTTTACATAATCAGTTAAAACACAGCACTTCTTCTTGTTTTTCTTTGGCTAAATTTTTCATTATTTGCCAATTCTCATGACCTGCTAGCAAATGTGAATGTCTGTTTCTTTCCTTTTGCTCAGATCTGACTTTATTGGTCAGACATATGCACGTTTATTTTCATTTTATCACCATATTCATGCTTGGTGTGATGGCTACTTAGCTGTTTTGTTTTTTTGTGCGATCTTTTTTGTTTGTTGAATGTTTCAATTCACTCTTTCATGTGATGCTTGCAAAATTACATTTGATACCTGTAACACGAATACTATATTAATGATATAAAAAAGCACCATCTTATTTGAGTGCGTTTCCATGTAAAGGGGGGTCTGGCTATGCTCCCCTCGACAATGTGCTGTCTTTTTTCACTCTCATATATATATGTGTGTATGTATGTTTATGTATGTCTGTCATTTGTGTCTGTTCAGCTGCAGTGTATAGCTCAAGATGCTCGGTGCTGGAGTGCTGGTTTGTTCAGGAAAAGCCGGGTGGTGGAGGTTTCTCAGCGGGAATGAGCCAGGAGAAATCTGCGCTCTACATCAGAATCAACCCCGATAGTGAGAAGATTGACCAGAGGCCTCCATCAGACATCAGTCCCTCCAGAGTTTACTATGTGTCTGGTCAGTATGATGTATATTTTGATGTATAACTGAATAGTACTACAGTGACCACTTGCTATATTTGACCATAAATAAATATTTTGCTTTAAATTCCCCAGATCCTGCAGCCACTTTCTGCAGCTCTGCCCTCCATCCACCAGAGGGCACTGTGAACAAACCACAGTGTGAGATAAACCCTTTCACCCCTCAAGCCTCCATGGTCAAATGGGCCAGTGCTCTGACTGCCTCTGCACAAAGCCCCATCTATCTGAGCGCCGACTGGTTTTCTGTAGCTGCACAAGGTCTTAATGGGGAACTGACCCTGGCGAATGTGATGCGGGCGCCGTCTGGTTCTAAAGAGCCGAGTGGTAAATAGGTTTTAGAGTTAGTTTTTACACAACATAACTTTATATTATAACTACAAAATGTACACCACAGCGAAATCGAAATTTCATTTCAAATTGCTGTTGAAAAGACGAATAAAACACATCATGAAGAAGTCTGTGGCTGAAACTTTTACACAACACTCACACTGGAGACTTCAGTAAATATTAAATAAACAACTTTTCATTTTCGGTTTCTAATAATTTAAATGTTGGATGAGAAATATTTGTATCTGTTTAATCTATTTTTATTACTGAGTCATTTTTATACAGAAGTACTAACAAAATCTTTGTTTTAAAAAGGCAAATTAATAATAATAATCATAATAATAATTGTTTTGTTTTAACAAATTTGATGCAATATTCCAAACTATAAAATAAAAATCAGCCACTTCATAGGGTTTACTTAATTTATTTCAATTTCATGAGTATTATAAGTAGGTAGTTTATTAGTAAACTAGTTCATTAGTAAAATATGCTGTAATTGTGAATGCATTTTAGCTAATTAACTAGTAGTAGCTGATTAATAAAAAAACAAATCAAGATGAACTGACTAACTACTGGGCTATTAAAATGCTTTTAAAAGTAAAAATAAGCACATAAGCATAAAAAGATAAATCTACTCTTAATTGAATTTACTTTTAATTTAGAATTTATTCATTTTCTCTTAGCTAATTACGTAGTAGTCGTTAAGTAATAAAGTTCAAACTATAGTTTTAAAATGATCCTGAGATAAATAAATTCATGAATTCTTTAATTTAATTTTAATATAACATTCAATATATATCTCTTTTTCTTGTTCACTTCACTGCTTCTTTCAGTAATCCTCAGTGTCTCCAGTAAAACCTCCACCGTCCGCTCCAGATTGGGAGAACCGGTTCTCCTACACTGTGGGTTCTGGGTGGATCCATCTTCACCTCTGCATGGTTCTGGCTTTGCTGTGGAGTGGAGATACCAGTTCCGGGGTGAAGGCAGGCTGGTCGTGGCCTACGATGGAAAGAATGATCGCTTTGCCGAGTCATCAGAGACAGACGCTGACTTGGACATTGTGGGTCTTTACGAGACAGGAAATGCATCACTGGGTCTGAAAGAGGCTCAAGTGAGGCATGTCGGTACATACATCTGCACCGTTTACCTGCCTCACCTTCTGGCTCAGGTGGCCTTAGAGCTGGAGGTTGTGGGTGAGTTTTTAGTCACCTTATGGTACTCGTTATTTTCCGTAATATTTTACGTGATCTGTATTTATGAGACGTCCGTTTGAGAACAACTGCCCTTACGCTTCAAATGAAATTATTCATAAATCGCTTGAAACAGCATTCACACAAGAAATGTGGTATTCATGAAAATCTAGTCCGGAAAAACATTCGTATCCTTCAGTTCTCTCCTGAGTTTGTGTAAATTTACATATAAGGAGACGCAGTAACCTGAAGCTCACGAAAAAACTTTACTCGAAACTCGAATCATAATCGAAACTGAGTTGTGAGTTACTGCAAGATTAGCACAGTGCTCCATTTAGGAAGCGCTCTTTCACCGTTTAGTCGTCATTTCATTGTTGGCCCTGTGGTGGACTGGCGACCTGCCCAGGGTGTACCCCGCCTCTCGCCCGAAGATGCTGGGATTGGCTC
>JAQQZX010000039.1:3321777-3329277 GCA_030068355.1 Notoglanidium maculatum | reverse complement strand
GCTCTGGTTTCCTCCCACAGTCCAGAGACATGCAGATTAGGTCAACTGGCTACTCTAAATTGCCCATAGGTGTGAATGTGAGTGTGATTGGTTGTTCGTCTCTGCGTTAGCCCTGTGATAGACTGGCAACCTGTCCAGGGTGTCACCCAATGCCAGCTAGGATTGGCTCCAGCTTCACCACGAGCCTGACAGATAAGCGGTAGAGATAATGGATGGATGGAATAGCAAATTTCTTTATTTCTTTCATGCATATTTCAGTTTATAAGGAATTATTTATACAAAATTGCTAAACCTGCTTCATTTCTGCTAAGAATATACCGTTAGAGCTAACGTGAGCTTCGATTCAGGTTCAATCTCCTTCAGATGTTTCTCTCTCTCTTCCTCTGTGTGACAAGCACGCGCTTGGAGAATGAGCGAACAGACACAAGGTCGTGTTAAACTCATTCTGATTTAATGAAGAAAGTTTAGAAGTATTTATACACAGAAACACCTTATGTCATTGTATTCTCAAGGGAACAGATAAGCTGAAAAATGCCTTTGTTTAGACGAAAGACTAATGAAGGTCTCTTACGTGAGAAGTGCGACGTAAGATAAAGAACATTCTCTGATCATGTCATAAGGACCTAAATTGTCTGGAGGGCACAGGACAGAGAGGAAAAAGGAAATGACACAGAAGGGACAAGATTTTCAATCTAACATATGCCATGTTATGCACTAATGTTAGGTAATATTAGATAAAAGCTGATTTTTTTTTTTAAAATAGCTTGGTCAGAAAGTAAAACATTGCTTGATGTCACTGTGTGCTTTTTTGAAAAAAAAAAAAAAAAGAAAGAAAAGAAAAACAAAAAACGCTAGTGCTTTTCCGCATGTAAAATGTCAGCTCTGAGTTCAAATCAGCAACTTCACCCAGGATGCATGTTCATGCCAGATAGTTAGCTAGTTTGAGTTTAAGAACAATAAATGGAAGTAAAGATGGACCTTCGCTGCAGTGATTAACACAAAAGAAGGAAACTGTGATAACATTAAATAGTGAGTGATCAACTTTATAAAAAAGGACAAAAAGAAAAGACAACAATATGGGTGCTTCAGCATTTTAATAAGAATCTTCGACTCTTCATGACCACAAATGCTGGCTTTTTTTTTTTCTTCCTCACATCCTTTGATAAGTACAATTTTACTTCTATTTCCTCCTGGTCGTACATTTTACACGTATAACAGCATTATAAAAAATAAATAGATCACTATAATGAGAAACATAATTTTGTATCGCGTTTTACTACCGTTCTCAAAATGTTACAAATTTATAGATGGAGGCTACACCCTGTTCGGTTGTGGAGTCGTAGAACAAAAAGAGAATATATACAAATAAATAAATACATACATACACAGATAAATACAGTTCACAGTGCAATTTGTTGAAAATGATTCTCACGGCAGCAAACCGGCGAATCGCTAAATAATCGCGGCACTAAATGAACTGCTCCTCTAACACACTCGCTAAAATGTTTTTTATAACAAGCTAAACTGTATGATACACTCTTCAATCATGTTGTCTAAGGTAGCACACCATGCTAATACAGATGTTAGGGTTGTTTGCTAATTTAAGGCACACACTATAGACAATCGACTATCAGCAAAAATATTTCATTTCAGACGTCTTTCTCCCGTACAGCAGCTTTACGTATTTCAATGTACAATTTCTCATCTCCTGTGTCAAACAGTTCTCATTTGACAAACCGCAATCAAATGACCGCTAATAAAACAGCAAGCAGCGAACATCGGGGTCCAAGCACTTTTTCCGTGTGTAGATTTTGTAGTTGCCCATTTGTATTTATTGTTACGTTGTTGCTGTTATGTCCATAAACCTCTGTGGAATGTTTCAGTAGGATTAAGTAAACAAGAATTTAACATTACTAAAACTAGTAGCTACAAATTAAAACACCCAATTACCTGTACAATTTAGTAGGACAAAAAAACCCACATCAAGTGCCTGCATGTACGTGGTGATTTATTCAGATTTATGCTGATAAATAAACCAGTTTGTTTTTTTTTGTTGTTGTTGTTCTTTGATTTCATGCTCTTCTGATGAGGAAAGGTTACAAATATGCAAAAAAAAAAAATCTCACAATCTATTCATGCTGGCTAGCTAGCTAAAGTAACTAGCAAAGTGTCATTTACTGCCTTCAAATGGAGCTCGTGATTACGAAATGGGAGGTCGTGTAATGCTTGATGAAATGCTTGCTGTTCAAGTGGTGTCGTCGTGAGGACACTGTTGCTAGGCAACGGCAACATGAACGCCAAAAGAGTCCTTGCTCAGGCTAACAATTTAGCAAGCTAATGTGCGGGTACGGTAATGTACGGGATGTAAAAGATGTAAAAACGACATATAAAATTACGAAGAGAATTACCATATATGAAATTACAATATATTTAATTTGCCATCTCCCGAAAAATGAATTTCCATGGCCACCGCCATTTCTGAAAACATTAGCAAACACATCACAGCTCATAAACTCGGAGGTGGGGGATTGAGGTTCGGGTTCAAATGGACTCTTCTCGTGAACACAGTAAACACAACCCCAATGGACGTTACCAACTGTGTTGTCACTGTGAAGGTATCATGAGTACGGGTGAGTACTTTCTAACATTAGAGTGTTCATTTTAAATAATGTGCATTAGCTAGCTACATTAATGATGGTCATATTTTACATATTGGGTAAACACTGTTTATTTTCACTCGCCTAACATTGTCCTACTTGCTTTATTGCCTAGTCAGAGTTTTTTGCAGCGTTGGTGGCTGCTCATCGTACTGAGTTTAAGATGTTTTACGTAAGTAAGTCCAGATCGCTGTCATGTTGTGTTGTTTGTTAGTGCAAAAGCATTCACTAGGCTTACGTCACATAGTATCATCTGAAGTGGAATCTGAGCATTTTTATGAGCTTGAGTATTGAATCAGTATGGATATTGATGCATTGATGCATTAGAATAGGAATGTTAGCTACACGATCTATCTGTGGACTGGAAATAGATGAGCAGTGTTGCACTAATATAGCCAATTAGCAAGTTACTTTTGACACCTTTAATATTTTCATTTTTTTTTTCTTACATTCAGAATCATCTTTGATTCAAATCATAATTCTAATTAAATCCCAAACCAAATGCATCCTCAGATATAGTTCAACTTTGGTCACTCCATCCACATCTGCTTGGGCTTTAACTGAAAAAAATACATAGACGATTTCATTTCAGACCTCATGATCTGCTTTAAAGTAAAAACATGGATGAATAAAAGAAAAAAAAAGTCGTTTTTCGCACACTATTAGGAGTTGTGAATAGAATCATCTAATTTCCAAAATTGTTTGACTCACTACAATTTTGTTAATTATATATTCACAACACAAACTAAGTGCTTGGACCCCTAATGCAGTTATACATACACAGCTTGAACTTAAAAAAAAAAAAAAAACTCTAAAACCAAAATCCCTGAATAGAAAGCAGCATCATAAATCTAAGGTACAGTATGCTGTCTGAAAATCACGACATGTTAAAGCTTATTTTTTTTTAGTTCTAATGGAGTTAAACTGGTGTCCTGAATGCTAGTCGAACATTGAGCATTATAAGAAACCTTTACATGCTAGTACACATCTTGATAGGCGTTATTGTCAATTGAGCATGAGTTACAATTCTCTGTGTGTTAGAGCTTTGACACTGGAGAAACGGCTTTGAGCAACAAGTAGATTTACATTACATAGATCTAGCATTTAAATGATTGCTTAATAAAAGTTAGCACTGCTATTTGCAACAATTAGCTAGAAGTCAGGTGAGATTAGCATCAGGTTGTAGCTACGTGTTCTGGTATGCTAATGGCTAATTAGCTGATTTACTTTTCCACTGTAGCTAATAGATTCAGCATTTCTGACGCAGTTTCTATGTATACCATCTCAAACTACGACCTGTAAATTAAAAAAAAAAAAACATTTCTAGTACACGCTAACAATTGTGATGTAGCTGTGTTGTGAATATCAACACTCAAAAGACGCCAAAGTAATTTAGTACTGTAGTAATAAAACCTGAAGCAAAAAATAAGACATTTTTATTCGTCATATGCTGATGATCACAACGTCCTCCAAGGATACGAGTTCCAGAAAAGATCTATTTCATGGTCTAGAATTAATACAATCCAAAGTCACATCTAAAAAACTAACCGAAATCAGGTCCTTCATCTGCGTCCCTGATTCCATCTGAAGTGATGGTGATAGTAAAATACTGAAAACTGCCCTATCATGCCGTTGAACATAAACAGCTATGAAGTCGAGCCGGGTTTCACGTTTCATGTCCATTTCCCAAGATTGTGGCCTTTGTGCCTTTGTCCTTGACTGGACTGTAATACTGTCCCTACATGTGTATGCCTATGAGATATTGTGTGCATGTGAGTGTGTGTGTGTGTGTGTGTGTGTGTGTGTGTGTGTGTGTGTGCGTTTAGAAGGGATTGAGGCGTATCCCTGTCCCGAGTGGAGAGAAAGGATTCACCTTGGCCCACATCAACGCATCATTAAGCGAAATGGATGACTTGCCGTCCTCCAGGAAGAACACAGGACCCTGTCAATCACAGAGAGCGGCCATGTTAGTGCACTGAACACAGCGTCTAGACAGAGGAACCGACAGTCACGAACCTGTAGTTGATTATTGTCCCACGTCATGAAATTCCTGTTAGACCGCAGCAATTTTGCCAAGGATTACAATTTTTATTTATTAATGAATGGCACTTTTTAACCATTTATGATAACAAGAGTTTCTGTTCTCAATTATATTATAGCAGCTGTGAATTGCAGCTACATTACTGTTAAGAAATGAATCGACACCTTTTGACCAATCACCTTCAGAAAAATAGTCATCTGATCGTATTATTCCAATCTGGAAAAAAAAATTTCTGTCATTTTCCAAGCGCTGGAACCTCTTGCGCTGGAAAATGTTTTGATACGCTTTGGACGACACTCTCAAAAATTACGAGAGCTTTAGTAAACCAGAGGAAAAACAGATGTGAAGTGTGATCGTGTGATCGTGTGTGTGTGTGTGTGTGTGTATGTGTGTGGCTTGCCTGTATCCTGAGGCCAGTAAAGCAGGAGATCTGAACGTCTGAGTGGCTTGGCAAGCTGGAGCCTGTGACGTAGTCTGGCCCCTGCAGACCCTTCAGAGGCTCCGCCCTCATTCGGCTCAGGAGGAGTGTGTATTCTGCCCTCTGCGCCTCTGTCGGAGGAGTGTACGGCGTCTCCTCCGCTCCTCTGAGTGTGAAACACAGTTTGTTTAAATTTAATTCTCAATATTACATTATATATGTAGTGCCTTAATGTATGGCCAACTTTTAATGCATATTGAGGTCTGTGTGTGTTTGTGTGTGTGTGTGTGTGTGTGTGTGTGTGTGTGTGTCACTGACTTGTTCAGAGAGTGTGTGCAGGCTCTCCAGGCATCCAGCTCCACTGATAGCTGTTCAATCTGCAGCGGTAAATCGACTTCTCTCCTTTTTAACAACTGACTGAGAGCGAGAGAGAGATTGGGATAGAGGGAGAGAGAAAGAAAGATGAGTAGACAATAAAGGATCTGATCTACATGTATGTGTAGTTGTATGTGTGTGTCTTTTCCCCTCAGGTTGCTGATAAACACACTCTCTCACCTTGTGTATTCATACAGTGCAGGGACGATGCTGGAGTACTGCCTTCCTATAGCCAATAACGCTCCAATGTAGCCACAGAGAATGAGCAGCTCATTACGCTCCCTGAGAGAACACACATGCACACACACACACACACACACGCACATGCAGTGAGTTCTAATAGACCTGGTTGATGTGACGTTAACGGATTTGCTAACTTCTTTGTACTCACTCACTGCACTTGGTCAGAACGAGCCGGTCCGTCCTGATGTAGCTCAGCAGGTCAAGGATGGGATAAACTGAGTCCACGGTCCAATCAGGACAGCTCAACTGCTCTGTGGGGTAGAAAGAAACATCAGTGATCTGAGAAAGTGAAACAATGAGCTGAATAAGCGAGAAAGAAACATCAGTGATCTGAGAAAGTGAGACAGATCATGTACAATACTTACACATGGAATCACTCACAAACTGCAAACCTGGTCATAATAATATACACGTACAGGCATGTACTCACACACACACACCTTTGATAAATGCGATGCCGATTGGGAGAGCCTTCTCAGGTTCAGGGCTGAGCAGGTGATACTTCACTGCCTGTAAGATTTCCCCCTGACTGAGCGCCTCCTCCGCCAGATCCTTACACTCCTCCAAACTTGGTAAACCACACTGAAGAAGCACAACACAAAAGCTATTCTTATAAAGGAACATCATGAGATAGAATCAAATACAATACAAACATACAAAAAACAAAATAGGATAAAACCAAACAGAACAGAATAATACAAGAGAATAAAACAGAGCAGAAAAAAAGTGAACAGAATAAATCTGAATAATACAAAGCAGCTCCATAAAACAGGTAGAATATAATAAATACTCCACCAACACTTTTTAGCCTAACCACCTACGTTTTTCATAATTAGTTTATATTATATATTTTTTAGACAGTCTTTAAGAATGCCTTTGAAAAAAGAAGAACATATTAATATTATTCTCATGGCTACAGAACAAAAAAGGAACACATTCAAAGTGCAATTAAATGAATTATTAAGACGAGTTCATCATGAGTGGGAGAGACGACTCTGTGTGTGTTTACAAAGAAATGGTTTGTAACTAAAGTTGCATTTTGTTAAAAAGTGTTAATTTCCCTTATGAATGGAGACTTTTGGAACACCTTATAGGCTTGGATTGAACTGAACTGAATCACACCACCACAGAATAAAACACCGTAGCAGCATGATAGAAAACTGAATAGAATACAAACATAGATTAGAAATCAATAGAATGCAACTGCAGCTAATAACAGAGTATTACAATACAGCACTGAAGAACATCATAAAAACAATCGAATCATAACACCAACGATAGTGGTGGAATAGAATAGAACAGAATGGAATGATAAAGAATGATAATATAATATAATATTATGATATAAATATATGTAATATAACAGAACTTCATCTTTCACCGCAGATAGAATATTATTTTTCATTCTCACCTCATCTCAACCTTAATATAACCATACATTTATAGACTCTCCTACTCTAGCAGCTTCCCTCACTGAAAAACTGAATTATTGAAGACTATCACTACAGTGTTATATCAAATTTAATAAAATATAAATTCAAAGATTTGTGCAGCCATAAGCCATGTCACTCACTTTGTCGTGCAGGTCGTTTCGTTCGGCTGAGCTGCCCGGGTAAAAGGCACACAGCTTGGCTAAGAGCATCTTGTTATCGGGGATCATCTGCAGCAGCCTGGCAGCCAAGTCCCTGTGGACGAGAACCACACACACACACACACACACACACACACACACACACACACACACACACACACACACACACACACAC
>JAQQZX010000039.1:3299839-3317716 GCA_030068355.1 Notoglanidium maculatum | reverse complement strand
AAAGGAAAGTGTACTTTTTACACAGTTAAACTTGAAAACGGGTCAATTTTGACCCTAACACAACAGAAGGGTTAAGTTTAAGAAGGATTTAGAAGGCATGATCTGGTTGTATTCCTGTATACAGAGGGTAGCTATAGTGCTTACAATTAGCATGCACTGCAAACTGTATTAAATTTCCTTCTGTGTAATTATAATTGTTAATTTAATTAAAAAAAATGACTTTCTACAAAACAAAAAACAGATACGGCAATTATTCTTTATTTTTTCATTCTGGGATTATTATTAAATATTGTTTTGGGATCAATGAATCTGTTTAAATAAAGTACGATTCAAGTGTATTTCGGCATTGTTTCAGTAAACATCTGTCTGTAACAGGATTCCCTTTCATAAGTCCAAGTCATAATCTAGCAATACTCTATTCTGATGTCTTATATCGTTATCAGAGTATTAATTTATCATTCTGAATTGGTCATAGTGTTACACGCATAAAAGCAAATGAACTGAGTGAATGTGGCTTTGTGGAACGTACCTTTGCATTAGCTTCTTCCAGTATTTCATGGAGACGCCGGGAGCCACGGACAACGCCTTCTCCCACTAAAGAAAAACAAGACGTACTAATGAAGTTTAGGTGCTTAAAGTCAAAACACCAACGGTGATAAACATTTATCAACCCTCACAAAACAAAGCAATTCAGTATTTTAAATTCTCTTACTTAGCAATTCAGGCTACCTTGGGGTGCCTTTCACCTTTATATATATATATATATATATATATATAAACAAACTGTGCACTTCTGGATGGAGCCGGATGAAGAGATTCTGTGAAAGCAGACTGTACCTCTCCCAGCTCCACCATGAGTTCACAGTATCTCTGGATCTGCCCCAATCTCAGGTGGATTTCTGCTGCAGCCTTCAGTCTTTCCTCCTTACTGGGTGCTCCAATCCCGCCGCCAAACTTCGACATCTTCACTATAGTCAGCTCCTGGGCCTCCGACTGCAGTAGAAAGTAAAATAATAGGCTATAAAATGGCATAATAAGGATAGTAATGTCATAATAAAAGTCAACTAAAGCAGCCATCCATAGCAGGACATTACACTTCTTCAGTAGCCATCAAACACTTCCTATTTATATTCAGCCAATTCAATCATTTAGTCGGTGTTTGCAAAGTCTTGCAAATATAATGTTTGTATAAAGTCTGAGCCTTGTTTCTATGATTCTTGTTTTGAACCTTAATTATTGTTTGGATTTGCTCTTCCTCTGGTCTAGTCATGATTTTCAGTAGTCTTTGACCATTGCTCACACGTCTTCTGGGGTTCATTCTGAACTGAAAAAAACTGCATCTCATATTTATATACAGTATAATGCTTTCTTTAAATTTCTCTGAGGTCAATTTAGAAAAACTGGGAAATCAAATTTGGAAGACAAAGTAAAACTTTGCCCTGGAGAACACTATTTCAGCATGCGAAATCGATCAAATCAAGAGTGGTACAGAGAGTTTTATTTACAAAGTGTGTATGCAAACTCCGAGCAAGTGGACAAGTTCCAAACACTGGCAATCAGACCAACATGGACGAACAAAAAAACAAAACCCAAGAGGAAAAATAAAGGTCTGTGTCAGAAGTAGTTTGTTGCCAGTGTATTACTGCATGAATAGTTCACGTTGTAATGATCACATTAACAAATTTGGTTTAGTTTAACAATATGGTTTCCACACTCATAATTCAGGAGCACATAAAATAGCTGCATTTTATTTATTATCTTTCACTCTGACAGTTAATTGTGTGCACCAATTCATGGAGCTACAAGATACTAAACTAAGGCCATAAAACTGTATGTGTGTGCATGGGATATAATTTATTTCATCATGCTTTTAATTTATTATTTTGATTTGCAGAAATAGTAAAATTGTATTGAAGTTTTTCCTAAACGACTCATCTGCTATTACCAAAAGTATGTGCACCCCTGACCATCACAGCCATATGTGTTTGTTGAACATCCCATTCCAGATTTGGTCCCTCTTTACCACTCTTTTCATCTGCAAAGGCTTTCCATTAGATGTTGGAGCGTGGCTGTGGGGATTTGTGTACATTAAGCTGCAGAAGCATTAGTGAGGTCAGGCGCTGATGTTGGGTGAGGAGGTTTGGGGTGCAATGGTGTTCCAGTTCATCCCAAAGGTTCTTAATGGGGTGATCTTCAAGTTCTTCCACTCTAAACTTCCTTATAGAGCTGGCTCAGGGGCATTGTCATGCTGGAACAGGTTTGAGCCTGCTGATGAAGAACCACATATGGGTGTGATGGTCAGGTGTCCACAAACTAAGACACCCTGAATTACACTGGAAGAAGGGTGAAACTTTAACCTCTTAACAATGAACAGCTACGGTATACATTTTATACAGAGGGTAAAAGGAAAGTGGTGCTCATGGTTATGCAATTTGATGATGATGATGTTTGGCATGGGATTTTCAGAGATGGCTGCAGGTAATAGGCTTCTTTTGATTAAAATAATCCAAATGAGTGTCAAATGATTTGATTGTATAATTTGACCACAGATCATTATTGCTAAAATCAAATCTCATTTTGTTTTAAAAACATAAAAATAGGCAAATTTTAATAGGACTGTACGTAATGCTTTAAAAAAAAAAAAGTCCAAGGCTACCTAAAGCAAGCCCAATAAGGTCAGAGCATAAATCCAGAAATCAGACCGGATCAGAATCTGTGGTGCTGTGAATTCCATGAATTTTGAATGAACAAATCCCTGGAGCTGTACCAGATTTAGAAAATAACAGGAAACAGGATAGAAATCTCCACCAACACACCGTTGTTTGGTTGTACAGGAACATTCAGTGTCCCTAAGTAACCTCAGATTAGACATGCCCACTTTCTCAGTCAGCCAATCAGTTTCTGCTTCTTGAGAAGTAAGTGACTACTGCGAGGAACCAGAAAGAGCTTTAAAAATCCCCCAAAACTGCCTTCTGTATGGAATTTTCTTACTTTTTTAAAAACCTAATTATGGTTTTTAAACACATGCACTTTATGTTGTCTTCTATTGTCTACTGTTGCACACGTACATATTTTTTGTACTTTTTGTGTTGTCTTGTATGTAGCACTTTGGTCCTGGAGAAACGCTGTCTCGTTTCACTGTAAACTGTATTACATATATATAGTTGAAATGACAATAAAAGCCACTTGACATGGTGTATATAATATAGTTTTCACAATAATTGCAAACATTTAAAACGGCAATTAGTAGCTAGGACAGAATTTAAATAATAATTTGCCAGCAGGTTTAATCATCTAAAACCTCGTTCTGTTCTATCAACTCTGATAGGGTTCAAAAGTACAGTATCATAACACTTATTATTTAATCTCTTATCATAAACTACTCAAGATATAATGTAGTTAATGTACATGAGAAATAGCACTAATTACGCAGACGTAATTATTCAGGCATAACACCGTCTAACATGTTTAATGACATCAGCTTGTACAAATGATAAGAAAATCATTCATTTTTAAAAAAATAAATATACTTGTTGCAGTTCTTCAAAGAATGAGAAGAAAATAAAGCAAGAAGAAAACAGCGATAAGCTATAACTTTTATTTTTCCGACATGTTTAGGACATGGGAGTTTATGCTTTTTGTGGTTTTCTCAGTAACATGACAGGCTGTTTTGTTTCTCTTATCTTCAGGAAGGAGAAAAAGGACAGGCTGTCATAACGTGATTGACAACATTCCACAACATTAAATGTAACTAGAAATACATAAAATGTATTATAATAATAAATAATAAATAAAGATTGTAAGCACTGGCAAACAGAAGTGGTCCAAGAGTCAAAAATATGGGGTGTTACTTTTTCACACCATTACTAGATTTTAAAGAGCAAGTATAAAAAGGTCAGAGGATGATAGTGTGCATTAAATAATCCCATAAGGATGTAATAAACAGAGAATATAAGATGTCTTTACAGCAGACTGTTGTTTTGTGTCCCAGAGTAACCTGGCGTTAGACACGCCCACTCCGGTCTCAGGACTGATCAGTTTCTGTTTCCTGAGAAACGAATGCTCACTGTGAGGAACCGGAGCAGGAGCAATAAAGAGAGAAGGAGCTTCAAAAACTGACAAAAAACAGTATGTGTGCACTTTTTATCTTTTAACAGTATGATGATGGTTTAGACATGAATGTATTAGTATCAGTAATATGTATTACTTCTGAACTGTAATAGACAGGAATAAACTGGAATAGAAAAGAACAGAAGTAGATCTGAATGTACAGCATGTGACAACTAGTTTATTCACCTGTGTACAGTTTAAAACCTTCTTTCTGTCTCAGTGTGTCTGACTGTGTCCATCTGTTTGTCTGTCTTACTGTGTCTATCAATCTATCTATCTATCTATCTATCTATCTATCTATCTATCTATCTATCCATCCGTCCGTCCGTCCGTCCGTCCGTCCGTCCGTAGGCCTGTGTGTATGTATATGACAACATCGGTGTCCATCTGTCCATCTGTCTATCTATCTATTCATCTGTCTGTCTGTTTGTCTATAGGCCTATGTGTATGTATATGACAACATTTGTCTATCTATCTATCTATCTATTTGACTATTTGTCTGTCTGTCTGTCTGTGTGATAACCTATCTATCGGCCCACCATAAACTATGATAAAACCTGTAATATAACTGTTAATTTAGTGAGAATGTAGTTTAATGTTTTCTATGTTTAATATATAAAATTATTTTAATAGAGCCGTGTGATAAAGACTGACCATGCCTCGACTGCGCACGCTGAACGAGCTGACTCACCTGCAGGAGTCTGGATTCGGGCGGCCGTGCCCAAGACATGGCCTTAATTTGCTCTACTGGTTTGTTAACAAATACATTGAATTTGATAACAATGACATGTGCTGGCGTTACGATCCAGAGAGAAGATATTATGGTTTCCATCCATTTGAGAATGATGACATTGTTCAGCTCCTGCCTGACACTGGCTTTCCCTATTATGAGGTGGGAAATCTGAGCAAACCAAATGCACACAGACTGCCCAAATACGTCCGGAGATATTACACCGGCAACCATGATGACAGTAATACAGACCGTATCATTGTCAGCGTTGATGATGAGTACCTCGACAGAGTTTATGTGACCGAGCACCTCGGCGAGTCAGACTACAACTCACACGGCACCTACCGCATCAGCAAGGGCCTCATTACGATCATCCAGGGTTATACGCGAAAAGACTTTCTATCTGAAATGGATTTTTGAAGATCGTTACTTAAACACTCTTGATCACTTGATCTGAACAGCATTTCTTTTTAATAATAATAATAATTCTTGAATCAGAAATTGTAGATTTATTTTCTGTAACAGCAGATCTGAATGTAGCTCCTGCTGTAACATAAATCAGGGGGTTTATAATAATGGGCTCGTTCTAATACATTATCATTTCTAAATGTAATGGAATATTGCTGTGGTATAAGGGGAATAAAACATGGGATGTGCTGTCGCAGGAACCTTGGGGTGGTAACAGTGTCTCCACCTTCATCACACTGCCCTAGCTTGGATTATTTTCCTTTAACTGTATGACAATAAGTGTTTTATTCCTTACATTTTTAAAGTCTGTATTATGAAGGTCTGGGCTGCGACGTTGTTATAAAGCTCACGTATAGTTTAAGTTCAGTCATTGTCTCACTAATGATCGTTAATGATCAGGAAACCAGAAGGAAGTATTTTGCTGTTTTTCTTTTTTAATGATTGTAATTCTTATAATGTTTGTGCTTATAGAATTAAAACTTACTTTGACAGCTTAAAAGTGCTTCTAGAAGTTTCTAAAGCTACACAAATATGCATTTAAAGATACCTGGAAAAACGGTGGCTAGTGCAATACTGTGTAACACATCATGTTAGTTTCTGTGTAGCTGTGGACATTTTAGCTCCGCCCCCAGGTGGAAAAGACCTCCATGTTATAGATATGTGGGTGGGGCTTGCTTTTGGGGAAGAAGAAAATGTGTCAGTTGTTTCATATCACCAGCATAGGACCTTAAAAGTAAAAAACCTTTTTTTCTTAAAGACATTTGTTGGTTAACAAATTTAATAGGTGTATTTTTTATGGGTTTCACTATGTACATTTAACATCAATGCTGTAAAAAATGGAACATTTTAACATATCAAGATGAAATAAACAATGTTTTGTTAACACCACTGTTTCACCTTTTAAGTAGGATCTTCATTGACTGAGTTTAAGTTTATTTGCTTATTATTTGTTTGTTTGTTTGTTTATTACGTTTATTTATCATGGACCATGGACCAAAAAATACTTGGGTTAGCTACTAGCTGAAGTTAAAAATGATATTAAGATGTAACTTTAAAAAGAAAAAAAAAGTTAATCCTTATAACCCTAAGCATTTTAAGCCCAAATGATAGATTTGCATTGAGCCAGTTAAAATTGTTTTTAACTAAATCTTTAGCTGATTCATTTATTGTTTCTACTTTGGGTGCAGAAGGTAAAATTAACATCATTTTTTCATGTGAATTATTTGAATAAATTGTCACGAGTCACGTTATTGGTGTATTTTAACTCTGAAGTCCGTTCGTGCGCTGAAGCTAAACTCTTTGTTTTCACTACTTTGCATTATTTTTTCACAGTGCAGAATGAAAAGCATTTATAAATGTATTAACATTTAAAAAAAAACACAAAGTGATCGCTAACCATTAAGTTCATATCGTTTTCTACTTTACCATAGCTCTTTCTCTCCTGAACTTTCATCACACTTCCTATAAAGATGCTCGAAAGAGGAAATCAGATACAATTCTATGCAAATTCAAATTCAAATTTTATTTGTCACATACACAATCATACATGGTACGACATGCAGTGAAATGTATTTGCAGTGCCCGACCCATAAACACTAAAATAGAACACAAAATAAAAATATAAGAGTAAAATATAATAAAAGAAGTGTAGATATTGAGGGATATAAAGATAGCAAAGATATAAAATATATAAAAGATATGCAAATATAAAATATCAAATATAGAATGATATAAAGATATAAAGGATATTCTATGGATAAATCAGTTTATGTTCAGTTTTAAATAGTTCTACTGAGTGGCCACTGATCTGGTTAAAATAAATAATATTTCTTATACATTTAATTAGCCTTGACGGTAGATGCAGACATGCTAGTTCTGAGGCGGACGAGGGCATCAATTTATATCCAGTTATAAGTGTAAGCATGCACACACACACATACACACACACAGGGAGGAACACTGCTGCAGATGCTGCCCATTTGTTATACTTTAGACTAGGTATAGGTGATATGTCCTCAATCGTACACTGATGGTTCTGTAGGTTCTAAGAGAAACTATAGCAGCTGATTGAGCCTCTTGCTTTAACCTTAACTGTAACCCTTCATAGAAACTGGCCACATAACCAAAAGCATGCAACAACACAGCATATAGGCAAGTAACCAAGCAAGTAAGTAAATAAATAAATAAACATCATTTGAGCACTTTAATATTTTTTTTCAAGAACAATATGCATACTTGTGTATAAAGCTATAAAGGTTATTCAATATCTGTTTATTGTGACGCGAGCTTCATAAACTCAAATAAGGAAATATATAAATATATAAATTGGAATCATCGCTGCCACAGATTGCTGTTTATTATTAATGAACAATTAATTATTGGTTAAACATTTACGTCATTTGGCAGACGTCCTTATCCAGAGCGACTTACATATATACATTTTATACAAGTGAGCAGTGAAGGTTAAGGGCCTTGCTCAAGGGCCCAGCAGTGGCAGCGTGGCAGTGCTGGGATTTGAACTCATAACCTTCCGAACACTAGTCCAAAAACAGCAAAACACTTCCTTCCTTCCTATTGGTTGGTCAAATGCTGCGTTTTTAAGTAATTTTTAAGTCATTTTATCCATGCCAGTTTTTTTTCCTGATTAGTGTAGATGATTTGGTCATGTCATCTTGTTCTGAAGAATTATTTTGATGGAATATATCAAGTTCAAATAAAAGTGTCATAACCCGGTGTTTTCTCCATCCCTGTCAGAACACCGAAACCACACGGACTACAGTTCCCGTGAGCACCTGCTCCCAGCCATAAAGACTGGCAAGGGGAGTAAGGTGCATCTCGTTAACAGACTAATTAGCCGTGTTTTAAAAGGACCGCCTAATGTGCGTCGTATTTGCGAAGCATTGTACTCACCCCGTGCTGTCTGCCGAGCGCTTAACACCCGTGTTTGATTTATTGTGTTTTGACTCTGCTTGTGTTTATTGACTACTGCTATTTGGATTATCTGTGTTGCTCTGTTTGCCGATCTGCCATTGTGGATTACTCTTTCTGCCTGCCGTCTTTGTACCCCTGCCATTGTGTGTTTAATAAACACGTTTATTTTACGGACGTTGTCTACCTGCGCTTGTGTCCGACTTAACCCCTACATCCTGACAAAAAGTAAAAAAGTAATTAAATAATACTTAAAATAAATAATAATTCAAATAATAATGCATAAATGATTGATATTCATTAATCCAGTTTATAATTGCAGAGAATATGTTTAAAAAAAAAATCTGTTGTTGATTGCACTTTGTTTGCAAAGGACAAAGTTCATCATTTTAGATGTGAACTGTTTGCACAAAAGTCACGCTACAGGGAGTACTTTGACTGTGAAGTGCAGCATGAAAGACATTTATAACCATTTTAATAGATAAACATAAACTGATAATCAAATCTACAAACTTTATTTTTATTACTGCCTGCGCTGCTGAATTGTCAGTGCGCTTCCTGGAAAAACGGCACTCAGTGTTCCGTCCTCGACCTCTAAACATTTGATTGTTGCTGTTCGAAGGAAGCATAAAACTACAGTTCCTTAAAAACAGTAAGTATTAAGAAAATGTTTTTTTTTCTTTTTTTTTTTTACATTACAATAGCAAACGAGTGTAAAAGTATTGTTTATTACTAATCCTATTTATTTATCGTTTATCAGAAATATCATTTTGGGAAAAAAAGAAAGAATGAAAGAAAAGAAAGCATGAGGGTAAATCAATTCCGATATCATGTGATTTCCTCTTTTAAACAGTTTTTATTTTATTTATTTATAGCTTCTATTTCCTGAAATGCCTGCGCAAGTCTGAACGTCTTATGCAAGTTTTTTTTTTTTAGCATAAATTCTATTTCTCATACATTAGATGGTAGTCTTAGCGAACACAACACCAGCAGTGTGGAATAAGAAAAGTAAAATATCTCCAGTGGAAAGGGCAGAGTGAAAACATTGGACTGTAAAATATATTTCTTTGCCTTCCTACAATAACAATATCATTACTTTGCTGCATTTGTGGTGGAAGAAAGTGACGATTTTGAAAACAGAAATTTGACATTTTAAGCCGTTGTATATTTTTTGTTGTTTAAAAGCAACAGATCACTCAAGGTCATGCGTTAACGTGAAAAACAGCACAGATGGTTCGTCAAAACGACACACTCCCTGGACAGAAGCTAATTTGGCCACACCCACTGGCTCAGGATGGATCAGTTTCTGTTTCCTGAGAAGTGAAAGCTTTGTGAAAAGGCTTTATCAGAGACATGAATGAAAACCAAAAATGGAATATGCTCTGGATCCACCACAATGCTGACCAGGATTACTGAATCTTTACATGAATAAGTATGTATCTATAATAAACAAATAAATGAAACTTAATTTAAGTAGTATTTTACCTATGATGATTATTATTAGAATAAACATAGCAAGTAGATACAGTATACTACCACTGTACAAGTACAATAATACAATAATATACAGTATAATACACTTACTATAAATATTATATACATGTGTGTGGGTATTTTGTGTTTTTATCAATAGTAGCACAACAATTTTAACACACACATGATGTAAGCAATGTCTCTGATTAAGTCTCAAAAACAATCCCTTTGTTTGTTTGTTTGTTTGCACAGTTGTGCTGTTCGCCAGGTTACCATCTGTACTGATGGTCTTATTTGTGCACTTGACCACCAATAATGATTGGTTTCTCAGAAAATTATCAAACATTTTATTTATAGACTCTCGTAGGTACTTACCATGACCAACCCACGGACACTGGATGAACTGACGGATCTAAAGAACTCTGGATTCGGTCGACCTTCTCCAAGGCACGGCCTCAGGCTGCTGTACTGGTTTGCTAATGACTTCCTGTTTTTTGACAACAACAATAGGATGTGCTGGGAGTACAATCCAAGAAACCAATTTTATGGTTTTCATCGATTTAAGAACAGAAAGGACAAAAATGATGTTAAACTTTTGCCTGCTGTGAACCTCCCGTACTACATGGTGGGCAATCTGAACAGCGCAGGAGCAGACCAGCTGCCCGGTTACGTCCGGGAAGATTATGGTAACTTTAAAAAAGGGAACAACATGGACCGCATCATAGTCAGCATTGATGGTCAGTGCTTGGACAGAGTCTATGTGACTGAGCACTGTGATCGGACAGATTTCAACAAAGAAGCCACCTACTGCATCAGCAAGGGCCTCATTATGATTATCAGGGGTATTATCTTAGAGGACTTTCTCTCGAAAACTGGGTATTCACCACTGCAAGAGGATTCTGATCAAAGTTCTACAGAGGATGATGAGAATGACTATTCATTATCAAGAGCAGAAGAGGACTACAGTCTTTGGTATTCAAGACAACAAGAGGACTACAATGGGAGATCTAAGCATACAAGACAACAAGAGGACTACAGTCGGAGACCTGGGCATGTAAGACGACAAGAGGACTACAGTCGGAGACCTGGGCATTCAAGACGACAAGAGGACTACAGTGCTCGGTATTCAAGAGTGCAAGAAAATTCTGATCACATTTCTGAGGAGGATGAGGTTAACAATTTTTGGGATGATAATGAATCAACAAACTGCTGCAGATGTGTCATACTTTAGACTCTGTGTCTAGGTGATAAATCATCAAACTTTCAGGACTTTGAACCAATCACATGATTTCCATCAGCTCTATCAGCTAAATTGATCTCTTAACTGTAGTCCTTCATACAAGTGAGATATTACAACACAGCTTGTGCGTTATCTTTTTAATTGCTTGATTTAAACTGTCCTTGTCATTTACAGCATTATTTTTTTTCAAATATATATATATAATGTCTAAAATACTGCAGAATATTTTTTTAAATTTGATGCCCAAAATTCTAAAAGATTTAATAAATAAGCCGGGAATTTATATGCATTTTTTAAAACACATTTTCAGACTGAAGTTCATGTCTAAAGGAGGTTTATTTTACATTTTGTCTTGTGTATTTGTTACACATAGAAGACATCTGTAAAGGGCTCAGATTTCTTTGAAAAGGGGATCATTTCAATCCTGCTCAGGAATTGTGTGTGTGTGTGCATGAGGTGTATTCTAGCCTCCTTTTTTTAAATAAAACACATGCTGGATTAAGTGAGCTTCTCGGTTTTCTGCACTTTTCAATGGTGGCTCAGTGCTCAAGGCTCTGGTTTATGGAACAGAAAGTTGGGGGTTCAAGTCCCAGCACTGTTAAGTTGCTGCTGTAGGGCCCATGAACAAGGCCCTTAACCCTCTCTGACCCCGGCTTCCGAACCAGCTGGAATATACAAAGAAAAGAATTTCCCTTTGCTGTAATGTATATGTGACAAATAAAGGCTTTTCTTCTAGTTGTGCCCCTTACTTACTTTATTGAGTCCTTATGTGAAGCTTGACTACTATGAAGTGGGCAAGCTGAGAGAAGGAAAAGACCTGCCAGATTATGTCCGGGAAGATTATAACAAAAAACCGTGAGCACCGTGATAGAAACAAGGACCGCATCATAGTCAGCATCAATAATACGTGTTTTGACAGAGTCTATGTGACTGAGCACAGTGATTTGAGGAACTTCAACAAGAAAGCCACCTACTGCATCAGCAGGGACCTCATTATGATTATCAGGCGACTGAGCTTAGAGGAATTTCTCTCAAAATCTGGGTATTCGACACTGCAAGAGGATTCTTCTCAGGGACTTGCGGACTTAAAATTGCAAGAGGACAATAATCTGAATATTGAGTGCTCAAGACCGGTAAAGGACTCTGTTCAAAGTTCTAAAGAAGAAGATGGCTACATTATTTGGAATGATATTGTAGGTGAAAACCGATGCGGATGTATCATAATTTAAACTCTGGGTACAAACGATAAATTATTCAAAGACCATGTAACTAGAAACAGGACCAAACAACAATTTGGGAATTTGGACAGAAGCTAACTTGGACAGTCCCACTGTCTCAGCCTCGATCAGTTTCTCTTTCCTGAGAAGTGACCACATCCTATTAGGACGCCAGGTCAGAGACACATGCAAAACCCAGACATAAAACTGAATGACTTCAGGCACATAAGAGTAACCTTGAGTTTAGGATTTTCCTTTTAAACAACATGATCATGCTTTTAATGAGTAATGTATTTTTAATACACTTTGTGTAAATTGCTGAAATTCCTGTAGCTTTTTGAGAAGTTTGTAATGGAAAGGTGGGTGGGTCCTGGCAACTGAACATGGTTTCATGGTTAAAAAACAGCCCTGGAGGCGTTCCTGTTGTTTTATACTTAAACACAGCTCTTGCTCCCCACTTGCTGAAAAGACGGCACTCTGCCTTACACCCTGGACCTCAAACTATTTAACTAGAAGAGATCATTTACAACTCCATAGAAAGTAAGTAAAAAAAATTATTGTGTCATTTCTTTTGGGGTTAATGTTACAAATTGAGCTCGTGTTTAAATCTTATTGTTTGATATATTATTAACATTTCACATTTATATTAAATACCACTTTGTTCAAAAGCAGAGCTGGACACAGAGTAAGTGAGCACTGCTCTGTGGAAGCCCGAAAGAGCAGTTAAAGACACAAATGAGGGTGAATGTCTGAACAATCTGATTGAATTTTGTTCATATATTTTTTATAGCCTTAAATTTCTGTCTGAGAATGTAGATACTGTAGATGAAAGAGATACACAGTAATGACTGATTTGCATCGACCCAGTTAATAACAGAGACTATGTTTAATAAGGTCTTTTGTTGTTTCTACTGTTGTGACTGTATTTTGTGTGCAAAAGCCAAAGTTTGCTCCTCATTTTGTGAACGTTGAATTGTTACCACAAAATGCCAGGAGTCACACTATGGGCCATATTTCACCGTGAAGCCAAACACAGATCGCTATTATTGCTTTAGTTAAGAAAGCTAAACATCAATCTATCATACTTTACAGTAACTCTCAGTGCACTTCCTGTTAAGACTCACTCAGCAATACTTTCTGAACCTTTAATCATTTGATTGTTGCTGTTTAGAGGAAATCACCTAAAATTTCATCTAGAAAGTAAGTATAAAGCAAAGATATTTATTATCTAAAGAAAAAAAACAAAACAAAAACATGTGTAAATGTAATGTTTCAATCCTATTAATTTTTTATATGTCAAAAATCAGGAATATAATTTTTATAAAATTAGAACAAACTCAAACAAGGAAACAAACAAACAAAACCAAGAATGTAAATCAGTTCATATAGTAGATACATTTGTTTAGATTCCAGAATGAGATTTCGCTTTAATTTATTGAATTCTAACGTATAGTTACTTTTTTTAATTTACTAATAACGCATTTAAATTAGACAATCCTCCTGTCTCAGGATGAATCAGTTTCTGTTTCCTGAGTACTGACAACATGCAATGATGTAACAGACACCAGAAACACAAGTGAAAGTCCCACCTAATACTGAACGACTGCAGATAAAGAAAACACTGACATAACCTTCTGTTTGGACTTTCAATAACATGCGCATGCGTTCAGCGTGTAGCAGCAACATATTAACAGTGGATTATTAAAAGTATGCTCATTGCTGGAATTCCTGGGACGTTTTGAACAGCTTGTGATAAATATGTTTTAGCTTGGCAATAAGGTATGAGGAACTGACATAGTATGTGAGAACAGGAAGTAACCTGTCTCTCGGATGTTCCGCAACATCTATCTATCTAACCTTTTAAAATGAGTGATGTTTGTAATTATTGGCTAATCGCTGTGAGCAGAATAAACCACTCCAGCTGGGGGGGAATCCAGTTAGTCCTGAATGACAAACTACTATTAATATTAGCTCAACACATCATACAAGGTACAAAACAACTTATACTTCATACAAGGTACAGTACTACAGTGCTTGGTTTAAATATCCTGATATTTAGGTATTTAGTTATTATTATTTTTTTTTTACTCTCAATAATTTTTGTTTTGTTTCGCTACTTTTCACAGTGCTGTTAAATTCTTGATTCTGACTTGTCAGAGTATCATAAATATATAGAAACAGCTTACACAGAGATGGAACAAAAACTTATAATTGTTAATGTGGTGAAGTTTTATTTAAGGACATGCTTATTTAACGTTAATGGAAAGAGTCTCCTGTATTAGAACTTTGTCAGATGTACAGCTGTGACTTTTCTGACATATTTGCTTAATTAATGCTTTATTTTTAGATCCTAAGAAGAAGACACCATGACCAAACCACCAACTCTAAATGAACTGAAGCAGCTGGAGGAGTGTGGATTTGGTCAGCAGTATCCAAGACACGGCCTCAAGCTGCTGTACTGGTTTGCTAACGACGGTCTGTATTTTGATAACTTCAGAAATATGCGCTGGCAGTATGATCCAGAGGAAGGAGATTTTGGTTTCCACTTATTTGAAAACAGAAATGACATAAACGGTGATAAACTCCTGCTTGATGTGGACCTTGACTACTACGAGGTGGGCAATCTGAGCAGAACAGGAGCAGACGAGCTGCCAGGTTACGTCCGGGAAGATTATACCCAAAACAGTGAGCACCGTGACAGAAACATGGACCGCATCATAGTCAGCGTTGATGATGAATGTTTTGAAAAAGTGTACGTGACTGAGCACAGTGATCAGGCAGAATTCGACAAGGAAGCCACATACTGCATCAGCAGGGGCCTCATTATGATTATGAGGCGACTGAGCTTAGAGGACTTTCTCTCAAAATCTGGGTATTCATCACAGGAAGAGGATTCTGATCAAAGTTCTACAGAGGATGATGACGACGATGACGACGACGACGACGACGATGATGAGAATGATTATTATTATGGTTATTATTGATGGGAGATATGAGTAAAACCATACTACAACACAGCGATGAATATATAATGTAACCCATATGGGTTACGCAATGTCACATAACTCATACTGCGCTGAAATATTTAGTTTTATTTTACAGCAATATTTTTGTTTTCAAACATAAAAAGCTTTCTTAATTATTAAATTGGTTTCAAAATTATCTGTCCCCTGTTGTCTGGTCTGATAATACATTTTTATTTATTACACCACAGTGCTGTTAAATTCTGGATTCTGATTGTAGATTGAGAGCTGTACCAAACTATTAAACAAGAGGAGGGGACGTGGAAGTAGTGAACATGTGCTGCGAGAAAGCCATAACACACACACACACACACACACACACACACACACACACACACACACACACACACACACTCGCAGGAGAGAAAACCACACCTCATCCTGATTGAATTCAGATTGCATAATGTAATTATAACAGTAAAGCTTTTTGTAAAAAAAATAAAAAATAAATAAAAAATCTTGTGGCTTTTTGAACAGCTTATGATAAGTTTGTTGTATCTTTGGCAAGAAGTAATGAGTAACAGAAATGTCTTAAATAGCATTAAAAACTGAGTTAAAATGACATTTTGAAGCTGTTTTAATGATCTGTGTACATTTTAGATCTTTGAATAATCATAGGATAAATATTTTTCTGACAGCAGTCACTGGATTTTGCCTGATGCCAAACAATATTACAATAACTTACTTTGTTGATATTTATTAATAAAAGATACATACATAGAGTCATTGCTTTATAAACTATCTGTTTTGTTTACACTCACCAGTTACTTTAGTGGAACATTTATACTCTCATTCATTCATAAACTTCTGATAATTCATCTAATCATTTACTTTTTGTTTTATTTGTCTAAATTATTACCTCTGCCGAGGAGGTTATGTTTGCGGTGTACTTTTTCTGTCTGTCTAACTTTAAGCAGGATGGTGTAAAACCCACTGACTCGATTTCCATGAAAATGGGTGCAATGGTGTAGCATGGGCCAAGGAAGTAGCATCCTCCAAATGAGATCGTATGCATTTGTCTGTAAATTCAGAATGTAGACAGAATTCATTCTTCTGCTTCCTTCATGAGTTCTATCATCCATAAAGATTAGTGAGCTTGTTCCAGAATAGTTCGGTCAAGCCCAAGTCACGACACTGCTGTGCTTGACCCATGAGCTTGAATGTTTTGGATCATGAGCAGATCCTTTCTGTCTCCACACTTTGGACTTTTTATCACTTTAGAAGAGAACTCTTGTGACTCTTTTCTGTATTTCCTTGCGAATTCCAGTCTGGCCTTCTGATTCTTGACAAGTGCTTTGCATCTTGTGGTGTGGCCTCCATTTTTCTGCTCTTGAAGTCTTTTTCAAACAGTGGATTGTGATACCTTCAAGCCTGCTCTGTGGAGGTTGTTGGTGATGTCACTGATTGTTGCGTTGGAGTTTTTCTTCACAGCTCTCACAATGTATCTGTCATCAAATGCTGCTGTTTTCCTTGGCGGACCTGTTGCATGTCTGGGTATAACAGTCATTTGTTTCTTTTTCAGGACATTGACAACGGCTCTGATAAATTTTCCTTTTTTTCTCAGCATTAAAATGGCAAGCTTTTCTCCCTTAGACAGCTTTCTGAGCCTAACCTTCTGATCAGTAACCCAGAACCTCAACCATTATACTCTTTGTAAGGAGCAATGTAATACATGTTGTTTTTAAACAGATGACATACTGCAACAGCCAGTTAGTCGAGAATGACAAGTTACAGCTTAGATTAGCAACATCTCTACAGCTGCTCATTCATACTTCCATTTCTCAGCAGGCTGTCTAATACACCATGCAAGGTACAGTACACAAAGATTTATATGTGCTCATTTATAATTGTTGATATACTGATATTTACTATAAGGAGAACTTCTTTTAGCATGTAAGAAAGGAGTCTCCAGTGACAGGGGGTACATTAAGTGCTCTGGTACAGAAAAGTCTTTATACTTAATTATTATATTTCAATGCTTTATTTTTAGATCCTAAGAAGAAGACACCATGACCAAACCACCAACTCTAAATGAACTGACGCAGCTGGAGGAGTCTGGATTTGGTCAGCAGTATCCAAGACACGGTCTCAAGCTGCTGTACTGGTTTGCTAACGACGGTCTGTATTTTGATGACTACAGAAATATGCGCTGGCAGTATGATCCAGAGGAAGGAGATTTTGGTTTCCACTTATTTGAAAACAGAAATAACATAAACGGTGATAAACTCCTGCCTGATGTTGACCTTGACTACCATGAGGTGGGCAATCTGAGCAGAGCAGGAGCAGACGAGCTGCCAGGTTACGACCGGGAAGATTATACCCAAAACCGTGAGCGCCATGACAGCAACATGGACCGCATCATAGTCAGCGTTGATGATGAATGCTTTGAAAAAGTGTACGTGACTGAACACAGTGATCGGAGGAACTTCAAAAAGAAAGCCACCTACTGCATCAGCAGGGGCCTCATTATGATTATCAAGAGACTGAGCTTAGAGGAATTTCTCTCAAAATCTGGGTATTCGACACTGCAAGAGGATTCTTCTCAGGGAATTGCGGACTTAAATCCGCAAGAGGACAATGATCTGAATAATGAGTGCTCAAGACCGGTAACGGACTCTGTTCAAAGTTCTAAAGAAGAAGATGGCTACATTATTTGGAATGATATTGTATATGAAAACCGATGCGGAT
>JAQQZX010000039.1:3277503-3299739 GCA_030068355.1 Notoglanidium maculatum | reverse complement strand
GATGATGTTTTAGGTCATATTTATGCAGAAATATAGAAAATTCTAAAGGGTTCACAAACTTTCAAGCACAACTGTACTTCTATGTGTTAGCCATAAGCTAATAGTAGCTAGATGCATGTTAGCTAATAAGCCGTTGGCCGTTGTTCAGTTTTGAGCAGGCTGTCATCATTATTCAATAAAGAAAGAAATGTGATCTTTACAAATTTGGGGTGATTTTAGAGGTTAATGTTTAGTAAGGTTATTGTTTAGTTAATTGCTTTTAATAAATATGTGAAATATGTTTGTGTGTGTATGAGGTGTGAGTGTCAGTGGTGTGTGACTGTGTGTCTGAATGCATGCTTCATAGGGAAGGCAAAGACTGAACTGATCCATCTTAAGAGGGTCTCGCTTTGGTCGGTCTAAGCCAAGACATGGTCTGAAGCTGCTGTACTGGACAGCTGTCCAACTTAGGAACAGTAAGATGTGCAAGTTCTTTTGTCCAGACTCTGGAGATTATGGCTTTCACCATTTTTATAATATACCTCACCTAAACTAACCTACTATACTGTAGGTAATCTGAACATAAATTCAGAAAAACTTCTACCTGATGACATCTTTAATGAACATGGTGGCCAGTGTGAGGAAAGCAACATTAACCGTGTCATTATTGGAGTTGATGATGATGCATATGTTTGCACAGTGTACATAAGTAAATATTACAGCCGCTATGCTACTACAAAAGCCAGCTGGAGATTGCTAATGTACATTAGCCATCTCAGTTTAGAGAAGTTTCTCTCAGAAACTGGCTACTATGAGGGTGAAACTGGACATGTGTTGCAGGTCGAGTGTCAAAATCAGACAGTGTCAAAGTCAGACCAGAGTGGGGTTTCATGGGAGCATGCATAGTCAGCTGTCTTGTGCAGAATTCAGTTTACACACACAAGGGGGGGTCAGTTTCAGCCCATGCAATATCTTTATGGGTCGATCTATGGCTGTACCAAGGACAGTCAATCTAAGACAAGCAGATGTGCATCTTACATCTGATGCACTAATGAAGTACTGTGAAGAGCTCATTGAAGGAGTCATGGACCTCAACTTCAAAGGGGGGATATGCAATTATTCCAGGGCAGTGACTAATGATCAAAAATCATATCAGTGGTCCAGTAGAGGTGAAATGGAAAGGCCTTTCTAAGTTCTCCTAGTAACTGATTCAGCAGTGTTTATCAGGACACTATACTTGGATGAATGTCTAAATCTGTAAAGTGTTGCTACCGCCTAAACAGGGACAGTTTGGGTGACTCTGAGAGGAGAGCTTTGAGAGGATCCGATGGCGTTTAGGCCGCGGGGGTTAAACTCGAAGTGAAGAATCCCTTTTCCCTAACATGTGATGAGCACTCCCTACTCCTCTCAGTGGACAGGACCCAAGTTGGGTAGAGAGAGAGAATCTATCATAAGGCTAACACAGAGACAACCACTCACACTCATACCTATGGGCAATTTACAATAGCCAGCTGACCTAACCCACATGTCTTTGGACTGTGGAAGAAAACCAGAGTACCTACAGGAACTCCACATAGGCATGAGAAGAACATGCAAACGCCACACTGAAAGGACCTGGTCGACCTGGGGGTATGGAACCTGCAACCTTCTTACTGAGGCAACAGTGCTAACCAATGCCACCCCTGGGTTAAAGTCCAAAAAGAACATCTTGAAAAGGGGAAAAGGAAACCTTAGTTCCTCCTGAGTACTGCTCAATACTGCTGCCTTGTGTGTGTATGTGCGTGTGTGTGTGTGTGTGTGTGTGTGTGTGTGTGTGTGTGTGTGTGTGTGTGTGCGTTTGTGTGTGTTTGTGTGTGAGCGTGAATTAAGGAAAATAACAATTGAGGAGTTTTTGAAGTTGGTGCGTATGCTACGAGAGAAGCACCCTACTATTACCAGTCTACTTCTGGATCCATCAGGTCCCTCTATGAGTAGGTCACATTAAGAAAAAACAACTTCCAGTAAACATCACACCCAGCTAATGCAGCAATAAACATTGTTACTATGTTTCTGGTTGCTTTTTAAATGTTTTTATGATGAAACACTTTTTTTTAGGATTAAATTGTGTGTTCGACTTCACACAGGCCATTGCAGTTTGATCAGCACATATTTTGGTATGGTGTATGGTGACGGGCACCACGGCACACCATGATGACATATGCCATAATAATCACTGGTAAACAAGGTGTCAAGTCTGCACCTGCACACTCTGAAACGAACTCCACTTCCCAAGAGCACTTGCACTAAGACAATATGGCCACACTCTCCCGCAAGAACAACAGACACACTGTCACAAACTCCAACTCCCATGAACATCCATACACAAACAACATGGCTGACATATTCCCTTATTCTGAGTCGTCTGACTTCTGATTGGATGCAAGTGCATTTAAATGACATGCATGCACACATTCTGTACTCACTGATAAAAGGACTCAGTTTCACTGCTTGCTTGCAAAGCATTAGCCTAGCTCCCTTATGTCTGCTATTATCAAGCATTTGTTCTCTGATTACTATTCAGTTTTTTTGACTATTGGGACCATTTTTGAATTATGGATTTTGCTTCATCTGCTCTGCTCTGTTTCCTGATCACCTGAACCTTGCTTCTGTTTTGACACTGCTCTTGCCTGTTGATTCTGTGCCTCTGCCTTAATGTTTTTAATAAAAATCTGAATTGAAAATGCATCCTGCATCACCTGTCCTGCATGACAGAATGCTTTGACAATCAATGGATGAGGCAGAGTCAGTGACCCTCCATGGCTTACAGGACATGGCCGTCCAGGTGCAACAGCTCTCCACCAGCATTCCATCTAGTTTTCAGCACCTAATGCTCAACATGCCACAGCCCAGCCCTTGATCACCAGGCCTGATAAATTCACCAGTGTTCCAGCTCAGTGTTGGGGTTTTCTGCTTAAGAGCCAACTCTACTTCACTGCACAGGAGGGATTATTTGACCATAGCAAAACCTGATACTTAGCCTTATCACAGGGAAGGCTCTCATCTGGGCTATGGCGTTAAAGAAGAAAGGCAGTGAGTCTGTGTCCTCATATGAAAATTTTGTCACATTATTTTAGTGAGGGTTTGACCATGCTCTGGAGGGCAAGGAGGTCAGAGAGCAACAGGGCCACAGATGACACTGGACAATCTGCTTCTCGACCAACACGCCACAACAGGAACCCATGCAACTTGGGAATACATGCCTGACACCAGCAGAGCAAGAAAGGAGGTGACGAGAAAGACTGGGCTTCTACTGCAGGGGCTTGGATCACACCATCACCCAGTGCACGGCATGAGGGACCCAACAACCTCAGAATACCACCAAAGGAGCTCACCCCTCACCTCAACCTCCTGTGGTGAGTACATCCTCTTACATCTCACTTCCTCCTCTAGTTATACAAATTCAGATTATGCACTCGGACAAGGTCTATATCCTTGCAGCCATGATCACTCAGCAGGAAACGTCATTGATCATGCCACTGCAATCAAGTTCAAGCTCCTGTTACTCACCTTGAACAACCCACCTAGAATCAGCACCATCGATGGCAATTTATGATTCGATTTCACCAAACGTTTCAGTGATTGCCAATCACAATCATTCAAGGTTTTTTTCCGACCACATTTCTTCCGTGAAGATGACGGTACCCCACTATCCTTGCAGTGTTTAATAATGCGTTGGACAGTTCTTAACCCAATTTCAGTAGTTTCAGCAATCTCCTTAGATGTATTCTTTGACTGATGCATGCCAATAATTTGACCCTTCTGAAACAGATTAACACCTTTTCCACGACCACAGAATGTGTCTTCCGACATACTTGTTTAAGAAATGAGAAGCTACTCACTGCATCAGTTAGTGTTAAATAACTTGTTGCCAGCTGAAACATAATCATCCATGCAGTAATTATCCAATGGGTGGCTCTTACCTATTTGCTTTGTTAAATCCAGGTGCTGACTTCTCTTTTTGGTCTGGAAGTGTAGTATAGAACTTAATTACTCTCCAAGTTCACAGTCACTATGACCAACCATTACAATGTCAGCATCACTATGTGAGTCAGTATACTGTGCTTACTATCACTTCTTACTATTACCATGCTTCTTCACAGTTTCCTTTTTAAGATGGCTCGTACCACTATGGTTGAATTATTGATTCAGTTTGGTTGATTCATCAAATATATTACCGGATATGTTATTCTGAATCACACTGACAAGTACATATGTATTAATATGTAGGAATTCACTGAAATTTATAAGTTTTGACTATATACGCACACTGAAGTATTACCACTTGAATGTATGCACACTTTACATTTAACTGAACTGAAGTATTTTGAGATGTTTTCACTTGAATGTATTGTATAACACTGGGGGAACACTGAAATGTTAACACTGAATTTTATTACAACTTATGCATGGTTACATTATTTTTAAACATTTAAATAAATATGTTAATCTTTTTTTTTATTATTAAACATTGGTAGGATTCTGAAATAATGGTAGAGAGTGTCTGCATTGTGAAATAGGCCTATGGCTTATGACACCTGCTGGATGTTTGCCATCAATAAAGTTGGACCAATGGGATTTGATAGAGGGTGGAGTCAGATACAGTTGAGAGAATAGTAAAAATGGTGGCGGCAGCCAGGACGTGTGAATAAAAAAAAGGGGTTTGTCATCACTGTTGGTTTAAAAAGGGTAGTTCAGAATCATTATACGGGCTCATCTTTCTGTTTTACTGGCCTCACTTTGTTTCTCTGGAGTAATAAAGTTCACTTTCTCCAACGTTTTAGTCTCCACCTGAGTAAGGTTTATTTTCCACGACAGCACTAATTAATTCTGTTTTAGCAGCATTTTCTTGTCCTGCTTATTAACGAAAGCTGCAGTACATTTACCATTGGCATACTTTAACCAAGCAAACACCTGTAACCATGCTGATTGGAACTGAGTTCCAGGGATCGGAGCCACAGGCACAGAAGACTCTGATAACGGAATGCGTTATCATCTGTTGTTAATAATCGTATATAGTCAGGCGGCCATGACAGTACCTCAGATGACCCACTGACTGAATTCTGTTTGTTTGGATGTAGACAAGGCGAGCAGGCCTTGAGAAAAAAGTCTGAAATTTTTCTTTTGGCTACTTCTTTTGTTACACGGCCACTTAAATGTTAGGACTGAAAAAGTAAAAGCAGTGAAAGTTAACCACATGGATTAAATTGTTTATTGTATAACAGATAAAACACAACGCTCCTCATATAATTCATGTTATTTTTCTTCTATTTTAGATCGCTGTCTGGAATAGGTTGCCAGATAGCATTTCCAAGAGTTTCCAACACGACGATTTGACAAAACCTTCCCTCTAATGAAAAATTTTACATGCAAATCAAATACAACCCAAAATGACTCAGTCTGTCAACACTGCTCTGGATCGATCCACACGTTAACTATGTGATATTGTAGCAGGGAAAGACAGACGTTGCTTGAGAGTCCATGCACATAATTAAAAGCTGCCACTTTTCTTGTTTTTTTAGTCTTTATTTTATTTTTTCTTGGATTGTGAGAGGCAGTCACCCTTGGTGACTGGAATAAGAAAACTATTGATTGATTTATATTTCACTTGTTTTTAAACTAAACAGCATATATACACAAAATGTACATTTATTTTATTGTTTAACCTTTTCACAATACACTTGCAGCTCTTGCAGTACGACTTAATGTGAAATATCTGCAGTGGCTCATGTTTACAGCAGGGGGAAGGACACTCCATACAATAAACTGTTTGAATTGCTGTGTTTTAAACTCCTCCCCCGACTGTAGTCAGCTAATCTCACAACGATTCACGGTGAGGCGCAGTTTAACAAACACTCCTGAGATCGCATCAGCTCCGGACACAACTCCATTTCCCACAATCAACACTCCCTCAGTGGACACCATTCACACAGTCTATTACTACCAACTCCTCCACATGATCAGTCACATGACTCAGAGTCTCCAGAGTATTAACTACACACGCCTGTACACAGACTGCAAGACTCTTATTCTGTTGTTGGCTGGACTGCTCTGCTGAACAATTCATATTTTCTGACAATTCAATTCAAATTCAATGTTATTTATAGACCTTCATAAGAATTTACTATGACAAACTGTACTGACTAAATAAAACAGTCCAGCTGAAGGAGTCTGGATTTGTTGCAGTTCAACCATGTCATGGCATCAAGATGCTTGACTGTTTAGTAATTACTTTTTTTTAGACTTCCGGAGTACCTAGAAGAATGCCATGCAGGCAAATTCTGGAAACATGCAAATTCTAGGCAGAAAGGTCCCAGCCATGAGGTTCGAGCCCAGAATCTGAGTTATGAGTGTGAGGCAACCACCGCACCACCAAGCTGCCCTGACTTATTAAAATATGTTCATTTTTTCATTAAATCTACTTTTCATTATGCTGTGTATACAAGTGTGGAATGGCCTAGTGCATGTCTTGTGTGTACCACAGACAAACATTGTCAAAACATCTGCATGAGTTCGGGATGGACTGGTCATGTCTGTGTGTGTCTGTACATTTGCATGGTTTTTCATTTGTTCACTTGCATTAGAAACTGAAACTATCATACCTGTTGTAAGATAGTATGTTGGAGTTTTAGCTCTGTTTATAAACTTTTCTTATTGATTACAATGCCTATTTTTTAAAGAAATGCTTTTAAAAAATGGTTTATTAAGTAATTGGTAAAATGGCTGCAAGGCATTTATCTCCTTTTGGAATCTACAAGGATTTTACCCAGACAGGCACACTGTGGAACCATTTGTTCAGATCATCTACAATTATATACAATGGTACGTACAAAATAATTATAAAAGCTCCTTTTCATTTATATCATTAACCAAACCTATAAATCTAAACTTAGACTATAAGACGAAGTTGGATAAATCGTCTCCAAAAGCACCATATTGTTTAGAGGTATGTGGAAACCCAGTGTTCCTCCGTTACCTTAGTTTTAACCAATATCTTTTACTGATTAGACAGTGAAAAATAAGTCTCTCTGTGAAATTATACTTGAGAGTAAATAACATCATAGGGTTGAAAAAATGGTTTATATATTCCTGTACTTACTTTTTTATTTTAATAATAAAATCATGATTACATTGTGTAATGCATTTATGGCAGCTGTTTAGTGTTGCTGATGTGTAATGCTAGTAGGCAATGAACACAATTTCTTTGCGGTGCATTCTCCTTATGGCACCGGAATAGTATGTAGAGTACGCATGCGCACATAATGCACACACCATGTGGTCATATACACATGCGCACAACATTTAGTGCAATAAAGCAGCTCGACACTACAGAATCATTTCTTAGTGAAAAGCAGCTGAGCACTTAATCTAATTTTAAATTAGAAAAAATTTGTAAAAGAACTAAAGTAAAAATAAAAAAATTTAAAAAGTAAAAAAAAGTTTTACATTTATTTAAAAAAGCGACGCGGCCTGCCATGTGGCCTGCAAACCAACGAGGAGGCGTCAGGTAAGGCACATCAACAGGTAGTAAACATGGAAGACTTATATACAAATATAACGGTGAAACTGTTTTTTTTTTTAAAAATGCTTCCAAACATATATAGTTTAGTTGTAGCTTTTTGTAGCTATATGCGTTTTGAAGTTGTACAATGGCTAATGCTAGCTAGCTAAAGCTAACTAGCATGCTGCTAAATTAATGGCTTGTGAGGTTAATGTGTATTTAGCGGCTTTCAATAATATTTTTAATATATGTGCACAATTCCATAAAATGGTAAGTATAAAGAGTTACAAAAGGTTATCTTTGTAATTTCCTACAACTGCACTACACATTTTTAGTATTAATATGTAACAACAACAACAACAACAATAATAATAATAATAATAATAATAATAATAATAATAATAATAATAATAGGATTTATAGTAATAATAATTGGTCAAGTTGAGGTTAATTTATGAATCTGTACCAAACAGAGACTATAACAGTGAAATTGGATAAACAAAATACAACAGCACATGATTGTTTGGATTGGTAGAAAGATGTAGTGCTGCTAGATAAACTCAGGTTGAACTATAACTGATTAGACACTGGAAAATGATTCACAATGAGAAAGTAAAAAAAAAATCATACCTGAGCACAAATAACTTCATATTACTGAAAAGTTAGTTTATATACTCCTTTATTTTCTTTTCCCTTTTATTAATAAAATTACAATTAAATCATGGAATGCAATCATAGCCAATGTTTAGCATCACTGATGTGTAATGCTCATAGCCAATGACCAAACCGTAATTAGTTTGCATCCGATGTATCCTGGTTAAGGCTGACTACTAAAAATATGTGGCAGTGACATGCACAGTGTAGTCCAAAATCGACTGGAAGCATCAATTTTTTCTTCAATTTAAAGATTTACTGTGCAATTGTGCAAACCAGGTATGGCACGTGACTGATTTATTCTGTTTCTAAAATGTTTCTATAAGTTTTTTTTACTTAAATTATGTTTTTGTACACCACATAAACCTGGTAAAGGTTTGGCAGTGTTTACATTACATTAAATGCATATTCATAGGACCCATAGTTGTCAAGAAAAGTAAGTGTAAATAAAGTGTGTACAATTTTTAAATCATTTTATATATATATATATATATATATTATATTATCAATATATATATATATATTGGTCATGTAATGCTTATGGCCAATGATGCACTCTGGCCTTGAAGTGGTAAAAGTTCAGTATAGTGTACAAAGATTCCAGTGGAACAACATTTTGGACAAAAGTCCTTCATCAGCTATACAAGCAGAGTGCTTTTACGCTGTAGGGAAACCCATGGATAGTTGAAATACATGTATTGCATTCCAATCGGAAGCCGTTGTTGTACGTAGGCACGTCATGACATCATGACGTGTCTACGCATCTCCCATAGTTCAATTCGCTAGAGGAAAGAAATGGCGAAGCGAAGCCTGAGAACTAATTTCCGAGAAAAAAGGAAATATAAAAAAAGGTGGTAAAATTTTGAGTGCAATGCACATATTTACCTGTAAAGCTGTGTAAGTAATATCACAAAAATAGTAAAGCCATTTGCCGGCTAAAGCAACAACAACAAAAAAAAAATTGCCGGCTAAATTTGACGGCAGACTAGCTAACCGCATGTTTACCTTGCTCATAGAATTAGCATGTTTAGCTTCAGCAATTTTTTGATGATCTTAAAGATTAATCGTTAGTAAAGCTAGTGTGTATTTACCAGCTTTTAACAAATACTTTATGTACAATGTGTGTGTGTGTGTGTGTGTGTGTGTGTGTGTGTGTGTGTGTGTGTGTGTGTGTGTGTAAGGTGGGTGTCGTGTGTGTGTGTGTGTCAATGCCTGTGCTTCACACCAGAGACACTGGCTACTTTGGACAAGCTGAAGGAGTCAAGATTTGGCCACCCAAGGCGACGACACGGTCTGAAGCTCCTGCACTGGATTGCTGTTCGTCTTAGGATGAATAACATGGAGTTGCGCTGTTGTCCAAAGCGTGGACATTACGGACTCCACAAATTCAGAAACCAAATTGAGAAGGACGGACGTAGGCTTTTGCCTAAAAATGGCCTCAACTACTGTTCGTTTGGAAATCTCAACTGGCAAAAAGAACGCTATCTCCCCAAATACATCTGTAATGATTATACTGGCAAGAATGACCACAGCAACATGGACCGCATCATTGTTGGAGTTAAATATGGCAAGGTGCATGCAGTTTATGTGACTAAACACTACAACCGAAAAGCCACATACTGCATTAGCCAGGGCCTGCTTATGCACATCAGCAATCTGCCCTTAGAGGAGTTTCTCTCTAGAACTGGCTATTATGAGACAGCGAACATCCTTGGTGGACCCTAGGAGAGCTCCTGGGCTTGGCCAAAGTCATCGCCTCTCCAGACTGGTCCTGCCTCCTGTGACTACAGAATCTGGTGTTTTCATCCAAAAGATTTACAACACCAGTTGCTGTCCTAAACAAAATCCATCCATGATTTACTTCAAGTAGATCCCCATGACTATTTACCCACGCACACACCTACAGCCGCACATATACAGTACATACTGAGACCGTCTGGTCTACACAAGTCCTGGCGAGAGATGCAGTACCATCACGCATCCTATGCCTGCATGTGTATGAATGTATTTAACTTATTATGTATTAATTAATGTATTAATTAAATATTATTATTATTATTATTATTATTATTATTATGTTAGTATTGTTATTAGTATTCTTTTGTGTTTTAAATTTTGAATCATTTGTAAATAAAATCTGTATTACTTTATTTCTAAATACTCAGTAGTTCTTCTACAAGAAAAGTACATGATTTGGATGTTTACTAGAAATAGTTTTCTAGAAAAAGATTTAGTACATTTGACAAATCTGAAAGTGTCTCAGACATTCTAAAACTTGCAAGATTAAATAAAAACCTCTGACAGGTAAATAGGAAAGGCCTAGTCTTGCATATCAATAGAAACAGAA
The DNA here is from genome assembly GCA_030068355.1 of Notoglanidium maculatum. NCBI lineage: Eukaryota > Metazoa > Chordata > Actinopteri > Siluriformes > Auchenoglanididae > Notoglanidium > Notoglanidium maculatum. The sequence continues at coordinate 3,289,222 of JAQQZX010000039.1, read as the reverse complement.
TAATTGTTTAATAAGAAGGCTATATAAAAGCCTGTAACATAAAGAATGTCTCCTTAATAATGAAAGTTAATATCACAATAGTAATTTGAACACTGATATATCACACCTCTAGCACTAACTAAAATATTATTCTTGGGAATTAGTTACATTAAGTTAACCTGGTAAATTGGCATCAGATAATTAATTACATTTATTGGAATTAGATATTTAAATTATAAAGTTAACGAATGGGTTTAACCATCAGCTGCACCTATTTCCAGCCTTAGTCATAGGAGAGCAGTGGACTAGGATATCATCTTAAATTTTAGTATTACAGTGTATTTAATTTATTGTATTAACCTTATACAACATTATACATGTAATAGTAATATTTGCAGGCAACTTGCACTCACAAACGTATATTACAAAGATTTTGCTAAGATCATCCTGAATAAATCCTTTAATTAAAAAAAAATGATAGATTGGATAAGGCTACAGTTGCACTCAAAAGTTTACACACACTCTTCATGGACATGAATGCCATTGTAATATTGGAGTTTCAGTGATTTGGAGTCCAGAAAGATTCAAATTCCTCATTGCATTCTATTCTTATTCAATAGTGGAAAAACACACTCAACGGAAGCAAGAGATGAAATTTGCAAAGTTTATGGCAACACTGCAATCGACTTTTCTCTGGTCAAGAACCGGTTTGCTAAGTTCAAAACGGTGAATACTAGCTAGATGATAAGCGAAGAAGTGGTAGACCAAAGGAAACAGAAGACAAGGAGCTGCAGAAACTGTTGGACAAAGATGTGACTCGAGAGCTGCCAAGATGTTTGAATGTCAATCATTCTGCTGTTCTAAGGTGTCTGAAATCAATGGGAAAGATTCTGAAATTTGGTAGGTTGGTTCCACATACACTTTCAGAGAGAAACATCACTCAAAGGCTTAACACCTGCATTTCACTGCTGCTCAGCATGGAAAGAAAAGTTTTCTGTGGCATATTGTTACCAGGTATAAGAAATGGTTTTACTATGATAATCGATCCAATCGATAGTTGATCCAAGTCAGGCAACAACTTCAACTCCAAAAGTCAATATCCACGGCAAAAAAGTTCTTCTTTGCATATGGTGCGATTGCAAAGAAATTCTTTATGAGCTGATCGATCCTGGAGAAACTGTCAACGCCAAAAGTTAAAGCAATCAACTGATCAAATTGAGTAAAAAAAATCAATGAACTATAATCATCCAATGGCGATTCACAAAAGAAAATCATCCTCCTTATGACAGCAAAGTCTCATGTTGCAAAAGCAGCAAAAGACATTTTAAGCCTTGGATGGGACGTTTTACCACGTCCAGCCTACTCACTGGACATAGAGCCATCAGATTTCCACTTGTTTAGGTCACTGCAACATACACTCTCTGGCCAACTTTCAAAAAAGTCAAGTATACACGAAATTGTATTTGTACAAATTGTACTTTACCAAAAACTCTGCACATTTTTGCACCTCATATTATATTTGGATTAGCGATGCTTTGTCTTGTTTTGTCTTGTCCTATGTCTGCACTGTTTGCATATTTGCACACTTTGCACTTTTATGTTGTTTTTGCCATGTCTGCACACATGCACTTTATGTTGTCTTCTGTTGTCTACTGTTGCACACGTACACCTTTTTGTACTTTTGTGTTGCCTTGTATGTAGCACTTTGGTCCTGGAGAAACGCTGTCTCGTTTTACTGTACACTGTATTACATGTATATGGTTGAAATGACAATAAAAGCCACTTGACTTGACTTGACCTGAAATTGCATAGATTTCCTCAAAACCCGGATCTTTTTTCGCAACAGTATTCTTAATTTGCCAGATAAATAGCAGAAAGTCGCTGAATCTATGGAGATTACTTTGAAGACTAACTTTATGTATTATTTTAGAAAATCATGAATAAAGTTTGTTCGAAAAGGCCATGAACCTATTCAGCACTCTAATATATTAATTAGGTTGACTGCTGTGATGAAATATTGAGAAACTTTTAACATGTCAACGTTAACGTTGAATAAATATTATTCTGATTCTGATATATAGTGCAGTATGTTGGCAAATGAATAATGAAGACAGAAGCACAGCGTAAAGCCAGTTTCCACCGGTGATTTTTATCCCATCAGCACTTACCGTTTTGAAGCGGACGAGGTGTTTCATGTGCATGATGCCCTGGCCGTAGTTCTGAGGCAGTAAACTGTCATCTTGTCCCTTAATCACAGCCACCAGGTCCCACAAGTTATGGCTCCCTCCTGGAGGCTGAAAACCAAACACTCACATCATCTTTTCCTACAAATATTATGAACTGATATGTCAAAAGTGTGTATGTTTGGTTTTACTGACCGAGAAGCATTCAGAGAACCAGCGTAGTTTCTTTGTTCGCACGTCATTGGAAAGCTTGTCAAGTTCTTGCTTGATGTCTCTGGATACTTTACCACAGAGGAGAGGGGGAGCACCGGGAACCATCGCCCGATCTGTAATAAAACAGGACACTATCGCTCACTCAACACGTCAAACACTTCACTAAACACACAGGAGCTCAAAAGCTTCAGACATGCAAGAGTCATGAAGGCTAAAAATCACATTCTGCTAGATTCATTTTGTTTGGTTTAAAATGCAGAATCCTGCTTATGTTATGTCATTTATTTTTCGTGCAGTAATGGCGGCTTACCAGTGTTTCCGATGATGTCGTCCCAGCTGTGTTCAGTCAGGATGTTGATCAGCAGCGGGGCGATGAGAGGGGTGAGTGACCACAGACGCACAGTCGAGTCCCTGGAGCAGGACGCCATGGTGAACGGGCGACTTGGATGGCACGTCAGACCTGTGGTCAGTATCACACACACACACACACAGACACACACACACACTGTAACACTGTAAAGCTACACTGGCAGTACAGCAGATGTTTGACGAGTGAGCTCCACACTGTATAGACTGCATGCAGTACCATAAACATCGGCTCCGTGGTCATAGACGGTGTCCAGACAGGTGCCGTCCCTGGTGTCCCACACGCGGATGGTGTAGTCCCAACTGCCCGAGGTGAGCAGGTACGGTACCTCTGAGTTCCACATCAGGCCACGTACTGGAGCTGTGTGTCCACTCAGCACATTAATGCAGGCATCCTGCGTGTAGTCCCAAATACGCACCGTACTGCAACACACACATACACACACACAAACCTATTTTCTAGAACAGCAACTCTGACAGTAGTTTCTGTGGTATAAGAGGAATAAAACATTTTTAGGAAAATAATTAACTCCGACACAAAAAGTAAAAGCCTATAAACCTGCTCTGGTATATCTGAGTACAACGGAACATATACAGTCATGCAAAGTGCTGTGATGATATAAAATTTATACTGTCACCAGAAACTTGCAGTTTTTCTCAATTACTGAATCATAAAAATTGTTTCATGTAGCCCAAAACCAAAACTCTTAGGTCATTCCCAAAAACACACACACACACACACACACACACACACACACACACACACACACACACACACACACACACACATACACACACACATTTCTGCTAGTCATAAACACTAGTCACCTCTTTCCACATTTCATTATTCAAACCTTTTTCAACAAAACCTTACACAAAAGTGGTCCAATAAATCATTTACTGCACTACATAATCATTCAGAAAACACACGCTCTCTGTATTTAACTGAAGTCATCAAGACCTGAACTCTAAGACCACACCGTTCTCCTTGTGCAAACAATACGGCTCAAAATTGTTAACACACCAATTAGAATTGCAGGGTCAATAAACAGGGCCTAGAGTCAAGTGTATTTTATTTGAAACAATGGATCCTAACACTGCCCAGGTTGGAAGACATCAGAGAGGATGAGGGAGAGGAAGTGGAAGACAACAAGGACAGTCTCAGATGAAATCCGTGCCACCGTAGTTCATCATGTGCTGGTGCAGGGGAGGACTATGAGAGAAGCTGGATAACTAGTACAACCAACCATTAAGCCGTTACACAGTTGTCTGTACTTTCAGAAAGGAAAACAGGAAAACCAGCAACACAGAAAACTGTAATATATGAAATGTTGTAGTGTATATAGACTGAATTCCCACTTTGTTTTCAGTGTAGTTTTATCATAGTAATGGATGTCTCTTGGTCAGTATTTGTCAAATTGAATTTTCATAACTGAGGGGAGGCTGGAGGTAAGCGGCAACTTTCAGCTGAGCAAGAGACTGCCCTGGTAAATATGGTACCCCTTTGTGGAATATCGCTGAAGACCAGGTAGAATTCCAAGGCATTGACAGCATCAGAATTTGAACCACTGACCCTGTTCTTCAGAAGAACCACATGAGGACCAAGCAGCTGTACTGTGTGGCTTTTGAAAGGAATTCAACAGCATTCCAATATGTTCCAGAGAAACAACAGACAGTTCCAATATGTGCAAGTAATTGCTTGACTGTACAGATTATTGTAGTGTGCAGAGGATGGCTGATCTATGCAACATATCAGCAGTGTGCATTATTCATCTAGCTTAATTTATTTACAGTATCAATAACAGGGACAGTCCCCTTGGAGTAACTTACTGTAGCTCTGGGATTCAGACCAGCAACCTTCTGGTTCTCAGCCAAGTGCTATAACAGGCTTCAGTTACCCACCCTCTCATGTGTTACGGTAGTACACTAGGATACGCATGTATGTTTGTGTATTTGTGTGTTTTGGTAGAGAATGAAGGGGGCACAAAATCATTGGTCATCGTGCTTTAACACAAGTTCCTGGCCAGCAGGGAGGCAATGTCACCTTCTGTGCTGCTGTAAGCAATCATGGGATCCTCCACCACCAAATGAATGTGGGTCCATATAACATAACTTTCAGATCAGCTCAACCATAACATCCTGCCACTGGAAGGGGAAACTGGAAGGAAACCAGAGCAAGCCCCAATATGTTGTTATTTGGGATAACACGAGTTTCCATCAGGCTGCTCTGGTTCATGCCTTGTTCAACAATTACCCCAGGTTCACCAAACTATTTCTGCCAGCATATTCCCTGTTTCTAGATAGAGGAATTTCTAGTTCTATTTTCTAGTTTCTAGTTTCTGAGTTCAAATCCCAGCACCAGTAAGCTGCCACTGCTGGGCCCTTGAGCAAGGCCCTTAACCTTCACTGCTCACTTGTATAAAATAAGATGTATGTAAGTCGCTCTGGATAAGGGCGTCTGCCAAATGACATAAATGTAAATGTAGTTTCTAGATAGATATCCTGATAGAGGCACCTCTGGTGATGTGTCTAGAGTCTGTCCAGGGTAGGATAAGGCACATAAGGGCATTTTTCACCAAGATGCCTGGCAAAAGAAAACATCCTTGGAGATGTTAATGAGGTGTTATGGCCTGACCCAGCATTGAGACAAGATGAAATCGCTGTAGCTGATGCTCAATAACCTGTACATTCACTGAATTTATAAATAAAGCTTTTGGAATTTATATATATATTACTGTTTGTTGACTCTTCCTTACATGTATTTCAGTGTGACAATGAAATGGTTTTCATTGTAACAAAACAGTAAATACAGTAATAGTCCCTTATCCTGCAATATACTGTAGTAGTAGTTATCTAGTACTGTACTGAACTCTCAACACTGTGTTCCTGAAAAGGTTATCTGGATGTTCAGTGCTGTGACTTCCAAACCATTTCCCTGAAAACATATTCTAAACCTTTATGGCGCAGTGTTTTGAATGAATTCCTCCAGTGTGTAAAAGTCATTGTCTGTGTTTTTGATAGCTTGTGTGTGTTGTCTGATTGGAAAGTTTGAGCTGTTAGATGTTTACAAGGCTGGGTATGAGTTTTTAAAATTGTGTGTGATGATCTGAGAAAATGGAAGTTGTTCCAGGAATTGTGTGTAAGTAATTGGGAAAAACTGTAATATAAAATTTGGCAGTGTAATTACTCTGAATGAGTTACCCGTCGTCTGAGCCGCTGCACAGGATTCCCTCTCTGAGAGGAGACCAGCGCACGTGGAACACTTTGGCCGTGTGTCCAGTAAACACCTTCAGCGGCTGATCAGAGCTTGTGGCCAAGTAGTAGACTCTTACGTTTTTGTCCTCACATCCAGTCGCAATCATGTCCCTGAGACAGAGAGGGGGGGGGAAGAGGGTGAGATAATAGCTCACTTCAAACCTGTATTAATATCACAAGTGGATAAATTTAAGGAGTTTTAAGAGTATTAGGACCTGGTAGTGGTTTTAGGTTTATATTACATTTATACATATTATACATTTATACTGGAGAACCTGTATCATACGCCACAAAATCCAATCTCAAGTGGTCAAAGAAGGTGCACTGATAACTATAAAAACAATCAGCAGGTAAAAGCAATCTGTCCATATGTCATCAGATCACCAGAGACAGACGTTAATACGACGCTTGAACATGGACTGAAAGAAAACAGCGGGAAAAACTATTAGCTTTAAATGAATCCTCAGAACACCATCGATAGATAACCAGACAGATGAAGAAAAACACAACTAGCTAGCTAGTTTTCTACGTAACTAAACAAGCTAGCGTTGTTCATTTTAGTTATATTTTAGCTAAAGCTATAATTTCTGATGGTTTCTTGTTTTTATTGATTTATCACAATATAATTGCATTTTATCAGAGTTTGAGTAAAAATGGTGTTTTATTTTATTGTTCTGCTTTCATCACAGAAAAGATTTGTTGTTGACGAACATTGCTCTTAGATAGATAGATAGATAGATAGATAGATAGCCAGCATTGTCTCTCTCTCTCTCTCTTTCACACACACACACACAGATACAAATACATACACATATATATTATATTGAAAAATTAATAAAAATATTAATATTTTCAGGTGTGTGTGTATGTGTGTGTGTGTGTGCGCGTGTGTGTGTGTGCTGTGTTGCTAGTGTGCAGCCTTTCTTGCATTCCCCCAGTAGGTGGTGCAGTTTTTCAGTATAGGAGAGGCTGTTAGCTATAAATGATTTTCTGATATGCTCGTGTATATACTCTGAAAGCATGGCAGATAGAAACAAACAAAGAAAAAAACTGGGTAATAGAGTAGAATTTGAGCTTTCACCTGACCACACTGTCTCTCTCTGTCTTCTGCAATGCTTACTAACTTATCACTTAATATTATTAATGGTCATGGGTCTCCTCTGAGTAAATACTCATAGCTTGTATCTAGCAGATTCAACAGATGTTTTCTTTTTTTTTAATGTACATTTTAGCAAAGATATGTCAGAGAGAGACAGAGAGATAAAGAGTGACACAGAGAGATTTAGGAAGGTGCATCTTTTAAGCTTGGATTCATCAGAGCACTGATTTACCACCACGTATTCCATTAGGGGGTTTTATTTACACTTTTAGCTGCACTATTTGAGGACATGATAAGTGCAACACTTCATCTGATGTGGGGAATGAGCCTAATCCTAACCCTAACCCTACATTTACTCTGTAAACAAGCATTGGTAAACTTTTTATTTCCATTTTCTATTCTTATGTCTGTACAGGAACAGCAGCAGTGGTCCACAGTACCCTCATATCACAACCTTCTACTGGAAGAGGAAGCCCTCAAAGACCTGGTACAGCTGATGTGGCACAAACAGTGTTCACATCGAACATCACAGCCAGCCCCAAATACAAATACAGCACAGCTCTGGAAAACAGAAAGGGATCCCGATGCTGCCCCTGCACGGCATCAGTTTCAGCTGATGAAATCATGCAGAAATCCTGGAGTCCAGGCTGACAGTACGGCACTACACCACACTAGACCTTCATCAGCAGTACCTTACAGGCCTCAAACAAACAAACACGCAGATAGAAACCGGCCAAAGTGGAAAAATATATATGGTTTGATGTCATTGTAAAAAAGATCTACAAATTCATTGGCTGATGAGCTATGCATCGATGGATCTTTTATCTTCTCGGCCTTGTTTCCAGCAACAATCATAACAATCATGGGAATGGACTCATGATTCAGACATGCCCTGGTACCAATTACAAATATTTTGTGGCTAGTTTCAGGTCATTTTGCTCAGCTTTTTGGGGTGAAGTTGGAGTGGAGATTTTGCATAGACCTGGCAACCCTGTACACCAGTGCACTTAAGTGCTCTCACCATGTGACTTTATGTTTCATTAGCTTCGATCAATGTTGTTTCACATTAATGTGCAAATGTGTTTCATTATAAACAACTAAGAGTCTAATGGAGCACACAAACATTGTGTCAGTATTATAAGTTTCCATGATTGTACTGTAATAACGAATGTTATAATCAACCAAAAATGGGAACTGTTAAAGGCACAGGGAATCAGGTATTCAGGAAATGTTTGTTTTTGCAATATTGAAAACATATCATATCAGGAGACCAGCACCACCTTTGTGTAACATTGCACTCTAACTAGCTAGAAAGAAATATGGATACGTAGATAGATGATTGTGCAGAGATTTCACAGAGCCAATTTCATAGCTAGCTAGCCATGCAGACAGACATACAGACAGACAGACAGACAGACAGACACTCACTTGTTATTCTGACTCCAGTCACACCCGAACACAGCTGCAGGGTGTTTATATTTATGCAGCACTTTACCATCAATGGTCCTGATGATACTGAAACCAGTAAATAATAAAAACAGAGTGATAAAGAAATCTCATACACTCAGTGAACAAAGTCTAGATGTTAAGTAGCAAAATCAGAAATTTACCAGAAGCCGTCTCCACTGCACGTGGCGATACGTTTGGAATCTTTGTGACTCCACGCGATGCAGAAGATACCGTTCTTCCCATGCTGCAACACACACAACACAACACCAAAACCACAATGGGGTTACAGAGCTGGGCATCAGTGCGTGTTAGTCTCCGCAGAGGGGGCGTGGCTTTTGAGGCTGTTTCCCTTTGTGGACATTATTTTCACACCCAACAGCACTCTACCACATCTTATATAAATCTATAAATCCTATTGTATGTAGTCACAGTCTTCAACACATGGTTATGGTGTTCTTTCCGTACCTCATTAAATCTTGTGATCATTTTGCCCTTTCTCACGTCCCAGATGAACGCTCCGTTCCTGGACGTGGCGCCTGCTATGCAGTTCAGGTCTCCTTTGGGTAGCAGTATGGAATAAATAAATATAATAATTATAGACTAAATACAAACTGTACATAGACTTTTTCATTTCATAACAACAGGTTATTACAAATAATTTGTAAAAAAAAAAATAATAATCTGGATTGCAATTTACACTGTGTTTTGAAGCATGAAAAATGACATAAAAAGATTGAGTAAACAAATCCCCTGTATGAACATGTTCCTATGTTTAGTCTTATAGTTTTACAGGTTGTGCGTCTCACCAGGAGCCCAGGAGAGCGAGTAGATGACTCCTTCGTTGCCGGGAGACGTGTACACCGCAGTTAAAGTGTTAATGTCCCACACTTTGATTGTCCCATCAAAGGAGGCCGTAGCGAGCAGGTTCGGGTCGTCCGGCTTGAATTTACAGTCAAATATGGTTTCTACATGACCCTGAAAATGTCACACATACACATAGTGCTATAGCACCACTGGGTTCAAGTATCTTTTTATAACTGATTTGCATTATATATGAGCCTACTGTTATTACCAAATCTCGGAGGAAGTCCCACTTTTTCTCCCCCATGTCGTAAAGGCCGACCCCTCCGTCCATGAAGCAGCAGACGGCGTGTCCGGGAGGCAGAGAGAACGCCTGGTTCTGTGAGAGGGTCGGAGGAGGGACGGCCTCGCTTGTAGACGACGTGTAGTGGTTCTTGGATGGAGACATTGAGCTAGCAACTGGAGATACAGAGACAGACGTGATCTCTTTCTCAGATACAATTCACTCAGCAGGAAAAAGTCATTAGTCTACACTGCCAATATTATGACATTAATTCCTACAGTAGGCTTTTTAGCATCATGTTAGCAGCGCAAGGCTAAAGTTAACTGCTGTTACTTGTAAGAACACGGTAACAAAAGCGCATGTTACTATTATTCCTGGTTTATTCTTAATTCATTCATGTGTAGAAGAAGGAGCAACGGCACTGCTCACATACACGCCTGCATACTTTATGCACGTCTGGAGTATTTAAAATCATCTGCTAGATGGCATGTCAGAGCCAAAACATCCCTGTCCACTTGATTTCCAAGTCAAACTCTAAAATGTTTAAGCGATTTCATGTGCGATGATGTTAAACACACAGGTGAGCTCTGGTAGAACCTTCCACCGTCATTGTGAGCTGTGTCTCAAATTGAAAAAAAAAAGTATTTAGTAATCTAGAAAATCCAGAAGCCTGGTGCTCAAAAACAGGACTCTCGGTAGTTCTGAAGGTTTCATGGACGGTTTTTAAAACACTAACCTTAACTGGAAACTCGTTACTGTTAGTTCTCAATAATGATCTAAAATAGTACATAAGGATGCGATTTGAGACGCAACCCCAAACGGTGCTGTACTATTTACATTGGTATCACACTACATGGATTTCTGAGGATGTGCACAAGAACCACACCATACATACAGGATACATACAGCAGCCATCTTCTATACACATATTTAAAAGCAAGGCCTAATGAAACATGTATCACATATATGGTAATATACACATTACCTGCTAAAATGTCTATCAATCTATCATATGATAGCAGATAAATCAGACCTTTCTTTGCTGGTGGAGAGTTTAAGACGTGGAGAGCGTGGAATCCCGTCTTCTTCAGTTTGAAATTGTCCAGCGACGTAGTTCTCGATACGTTCCACACTCTCAATACGCCAACCTGAGAGTCTTCACGCACAGCAAAATAAAAACAAAACAAAACAAAACTATTAAACATTGCTGGCAGGACCGGTGCCTAAGACGTTATTATTTAGCTGAAGTTTCATTCACTGTAATAAAGGAGGCAGCGCCATAATTCTGTTTACTGAACAAGAGTTTCCCAGTCTAAATGGGCTGCTTGACTCACAACTAACCTTTTCTTTACTATCTTGATAAACCATTAACCTCAAATCACCAGAATTTTTTCGCTGATTAATCTTGGATGGCTATCGAATGGTAACATGCCAGCTATCATTAGCTTTGTGGCAGCCTATAAGCTAAACCAGCTTATAAACACTGACGGCTGGTCAGATTCTGATTAGTCGGAAGGTGTTGATTATTTTTCTCTAACAGCAGCTCTGACAGTAGTGCAGCTACTAATCACAGGTTTATATATTATTACACTTGTTCTAATATTTTACAACATTGTAACGTATGTTGTGTGTGTGTGAACAGCTGTTTTTCTGTCTCACCCCCTGTAATGAACATGCCCGGGGCAGTCGGAACCCACGCCAGGCACTGTACGGACGCAGCTGCGCTCGGTAAACTGAACGCCGTCACACTCGACAGCGAGTTAGTGTCCAGCAGCCTGATGCCGTTGTGCATGTTAGCCACCAGCAGGTAGTCTGTGCTCAGAGGGTCCCACTCCAGCGCAGTGACTGGATCCTCCTCATCGGTTCCCTCCAGAGACTCCGGACGCAGCACATGCTTCTGATTCTTCGAGCCTGAACAGAACATTTAAATCATTAGCCAGTATTTTGTCCAGAGACTTTAGATGACTATACACACTACCGGTCAAAAGTTTGGGGTCACCTTCTAATTCAATTGTTTCTTTATTTTTATGACTTTAAAAGAGACTGGATAATGATGGACTGTTGTTTCTCTTTACTTAGTCGAGCGGTTGT
>JAQQZX010000039.1:3251488-3258988 GCA_030068355.1 Notoglanidium maculatum | reverse complement strand
CCAGAGTTTTTCTTCTTGATTAGTTTAGTTTAGTTTGGATTTCAGTTCAGTTCTGTCCTTTGGCTCAGTTTAGCAGCTCACATGATATTTACAAAAAAACAAAATGCTGCAACCCAAAAAAACACAGCATGTTTGATTCAGTTGCTGCAGTTGAGTTGATTCAGAGTCGAATCACTTGTTCAATAGAGCTCACTCGAAGCAAAGCGATTTTTTAACCACTTTAACTGTCCTAATGGCTTAGCATTTGATAAAATATTATTTAAAACCCGGTCTATGAACAAATCACTCACTGAATTTGTGGCCTCAGATTCATAATATGTTACAGATTGTTGAACTGTGTGTTTCATTGATTATACACTCAGGATGAGGCTGAAATTAAATACTTGTTAGGATCTCCTTTCCTCTCAGATGGCCATCAATCACTCACCTTCCAACCACAGGGATGCTGATGGACTCGGAGAGGCCTGATTGATCTCACGATGCTGTGCTGCTGAATTTGTATATGTGAGGATTTTGTAAGATAGTATGCCCATGTTTAAAAAAAAAACAGATGAAGAGAGACTGTTGGATCAGCCATTTTGGCTCAGAATATGGAAATTACCATACATCCATGGAGGAGGAAAGAATGAGCTCAAATTATTAAATTGATCTGCACTGGAATTATGTCATTACCATGGACATTGAACTTGTAATGATCCAAGTAACACATTAGTGGTAATGAAGTCATGATGATAAAATATAACAGCATTCTAAATTATGGTGTTTAACCCAGGAAACAGCATTTCTATCAGTTATCAGGGCTGAAATGTGGCCATGTGCCTGCACAGGAGATCATAAAGAATTGCTATGCTTTTGTTTTCAGCCCTGAGTGAGTTGGCCTTTCATTCTATTAAGGTTGTTTTATCACTGTTCAGTCTGACAGAACAGCCAAGAAGAATGGTCTGTGTCTCCAGGGGCTTTTTCTCACAACATCACCAATGCTCAGAGATAAGATTGAGCATGTACACTGCAGTGTAACAGCTCTGATTAGCTTCCAAAGCTGTTGTCAACACCATGTGATGGGGTCCATGTGATGGCGTGTTGTTGAATTTCCTTTGGTTGACAGCTTTATCTATTGAACAGAAAATAACTGAAATCTAGTATTGGACAAGACCATCTCAGTCAAGTCCAAGACAAGACCAAAATCCACACCAATCTAAACAAAAAACAAAAAACATCCATACCAGTTAATACCAAGATAAGACCAAAATCTATAACAGACCCATATTATTTGATACAGAGGCAACACCAAACACCTATACATTCCAAGACCAAGACAAGACTAGGACCCCAAGACCTCGTCAGTATCTAAACCCATACCAGCCATGACCAAGTCAGGGTCTAATCCATACCAAATACAACTAATACAAAACCCACACCAACTAATACTACAACAACATTTACATTTAAGTCATTTGGCAGACACCCTTATCCAGAGGGACTTACATACATACATTTCATACAAGTGAGCAGTGAAGGTTAAGGACTTTGCTCAAGGGCCCAGCAGTGGCAGCTTGGCAGAGCTGGGATTTGAACACACAACCTTCCAATCACTAGTCCAATGTCTTAACCACTGAGCTACCACAGACCCCAACAAGACTAAAACCCATATCTTCCTAGACCAAGGCCCATACCATTCAAGCTAAGGCAAGACTAAGACTCATATCAACCAAGACAAGACCTAGACCAAACTGAGACCCAGACAATACCATCACCCATATCATCTTATACCCAGACTGAACAACATCCATGCTATCTGAGACCAAGGCAAGACCAAGACCCATACCAGCCTAGACCAAGTTAAAACCTATACCCACACCAGCCTAAACCAAAGGCCATCCCATTTGATCCCAAGACAAAGACAAAAAATTCATATTAACCAAAATTAAGACCAAACCCCATACCAACCTAGATCAAGGTGAGACTAAAACCTATGTCATTTGAACCAAGGTGAGACTAAGATCCACATCAACCAAGACGAGATCTAGACCTATGCAAATTGTGCCAAAACAAGACCAACACCCATCGCATCTGACCCCAAGACAAGTCCAAACCCATAAAACCTGAGCCCAAGACAAGATCAAGACCCATATGGACCAAGACCAAGGCAAGACCAAGAGCCATACACTTTGAGACAAAGACAAAACTAAAACCCATTCCATTCAAAACCCAGACAATATTATGATCCACAACATCCGAAACCACAAGAAGACCAAAACCCATATCATGCAAGACCAAGACAAGACCACTGCCCATACCATGTGAGACCAAGGCAAGGCTAAGACGAAGTTACAACTAAAACCAATATGATCCATAACCAAGACATTACTAAGAGCCATGCCATCTGAGACCAAGACAAGACTGAAACCCATACTAACCAAGACCAAGACAGTCTCAGCCTTAGTCTAAAGTTAAATAAGCTTACCAGGAAAATATTAATTCAGGTTCAAATACGTCAAATAGTCATACCAATCACTAAAAACACTCCACTCACTCCAGATGAACGGAACTGTTTAGTGGAATATGGAGAATCTATTTTTAAGAAAAGAACTTTAGACAGATAAATGTCCTCGACCAGGTCTATGAAACTACTCACAATCTTTTATTGATAGAAAAGAGGATTTGAAGGCTGGGAGAATTGTATTCTCCACATTGTATTGATTTTTTGAATTTCTTTTCAGAGCTGCAGCCTTGCCAGCAATACAGAAGTGTTGTTTTAAAAAATGTTTGATATTTAATCGATACTCTGATTGAGGCTTGAGGATATTGAACAGGTCTGAGTGTGCTGAAGCCCTAGAGTGAGAGGGATATACCAATGCACCAGTGTTTGGCATGGATCAGTCCACATGTCATTTTGTTTTAGCTTCAGTTTAAGGTTGAGTGATATGATCATATGTCATTGTTAATGTGATTTATACAACAACACTGTTGAGTTCTGTTGCAAGTTTAACTTAACATTTGCTAGCTGGCTACTGGCTACGTTCTGAGTAAACAATAAACTGGTTAGCCTAAAATTTGCTACCACACATGAACAGCTAAGGTATGTAATATCAACTAAGCTTGTTAGCTTGTTGGTAACTTTAGCTCGGTGTTGTATTTAGCTTCCTGCCTAGTTTAGGTTATATTGCTAAGCTATTGTATTGTATTGAATGCAAACAAGTATTTTATGCTACATCAAGCCAAAAAAGGTTTAAGAAAAGGTTAGCAGTGCTGTCATATGATCACGCCTCTGACTGCTTAATCATATTTAACCTACACTTCGCCTGTGTTGACCAAGCAGCGCCTATGAATTGGCAAAACCAGGGCGTGTAAATATATTTACCAATTCTTTTTTCAGATCATTGCCCTTATACGTTCATTATCTCAGCATTATCTGGACCATTTCTTTCTTTATTAGAACTTTATCAGATCTAAAGCAACATCTTTATGATCCTAGAAGTTATTAAGAACAGCACATGCGAATGAGTATTCATTTTTATTAAGCAGCTAACCCGAGTCGATGCTGAGCTCTAACGTCGTTAGTCTTAGTTAATTAAGCACTGTTGTGGCATAAACCGTCTCTCATTTACACACAGCGTCTGGCACCGTCCTCGTCTTCCACTCATCGATTTATTCACAGTCTTCTCATTTTTATGGACCACACTGGAGACATTGGGAAGGCTTATCTCATAAATGTGAAATCATAAACAGATCTGATCGATTTTACAAACTGAACGGTTTCAACCAAGGACAGACATGTTTACACATCAGTACTGAAAAAAATCAGAATGCGTGGTTAAATACGATAAGCTCCACTGAATATGCTGTGCTTTAGAGGGTAATGCATGTAAATACATAGTTTTATTGTTGTTGTTTGTTTGTTTGTTTGTACAGCGGTTTTAAGAGCTCTTGAAATTCCCCAGTTAGCTAGATTTGTCCTTGTACTCTTGTGGTGTCCCAGTGTGAAGTTTTTGTTCCTGGTGGGACAGAGTCTAATTGTCCTTTGACTAGTGTGTGATGGTTTCTTTGTTATCTGAGGATTGATGGGCAGAGCTGAATCATCAGAGACACGTGGGTGTAATGTTGTGGCTGTGTTCCCAAGGGAAGTGCTTGACCTCTGAACCCCTCCTCTATAATAGCTTAAGAAAAAAAAGCACAGAATCTACTTCAGTAGGCTCTCGAGATAATAAACAGACAAATAAATAAATAAAAGTCAAAAGCAAAGTAATAATAATAATAATAATAATAATAATAATAATTATAAAGTGAAAAAAGAGAGGCTAGTGAGGGAATGCCTTCGGAAAATGAATGAAGGAAAAGGAACTCATCTCACAGTATTTCTCCACAACATTAAACGTACCTGTAAATGGAAAAAGAATACAGATATTATTGAGAAATCTCATTCACATGAGACACAACATGCTCATTTATTATTCATTGTCACATTAGGAGCTTCAGTCTGTCATTTGGGGGAAAAGCCTGTCAAGCTGCAGCTTGTCCGTTTGTGTGTGTGGGTTGTCTTTGACTCTAATTGGATGTGTGTATTGTTGTGAGAGTGTGCTATTAGTGTCGACAGCAGCTGAAGTGCCATGTCCACATACACACACACACTTTCTGCCAATCTTCGCCTCTTAAAAACTCTCCGTTCAGCGCCATGAAGAGTACATACACTCTCATCACTGTGTGCGTATGTGTTTTAAAGGCAGTGAAAGTAAATAAGCATTAAACTGGACTGAGTTTAAGACCAAGAACTGCTTTTTATTCCATCGTAAAGCTCAGTATAAAGTGTTGATTCATTTTCTCTAAGAGCAGCTCTGACTGCAGTATGCAAATACTACTACTGCAAATCACAGGTTTACACTAATGCATTCATGACCGTTTGTACTGTATAGTAGCGGCTTATTCGCAGGGGCGTGTACGGTGGACACTCCACATCACCAGATTAAAAACATGTCATTGTTGATATGGTAACATTTATGGAAGGGTCAGCTTTTGTACAGTCTTCCGACATCTTCAGCACATCTTGTTAAGTGCAAGAACTAATGTTTTATGAATGTTCCACAACATTAAATGTAACTATAAATGGATAAAAAGTACATCTTGTCATTCTTTAATAAAAAAAATAATAGAAAAAAACTACTATGTTATGAGAGGAATAAAATGCTTCATGATATGCAGTTATGGGAAAACATTAGCTCTGCTTCTTCACAGCACTCCAGTGATATTTTCCTGACAGCACAACATGGGCAGGTTTATTCCTTAAGTGTAACTTTACCACAATCTGATCCCTCAGGTTAAAAATATAGACAAACAGACCCAGTGTTAGATATTAGTGTTCTCTCTGTTTGTCGATTTCGACTCCTACACGTCCAACTGCACTCCATTCGTTGATGAGATAAATAGTGCATGACGTGTTAAGGTCCAGCTCTGGCCTTCATGCAGCAGTTTGACCTTGTAGCAAACCTCAACCGTCATGGAAAACCAAATACTGATAATAAAGTCAGTGATCCCATTCCCATTGATTCCTCACTGTGGTCGCATACCTTTGGCCATCTAGCTGTATGCAACCGCTCAGCTTTTCAGCGGCAGTGTAACGTTCCCTACTCCTCAGTTTCAAATGTCGCTATAGCAACTTCAACATCAGGCTGGCTTCACATAATAATCACAATGAACTGCATAACCGTGCGCAGAACCACATGCAGCATAAATCTCCTCTACTGCAGTTCATCTCAGTCCTTGTCCTTTTATAGGAAATAAATCACCAACATCCACAGAGTGGTGTGATGAAGCAGGTTTACTGTTACCGCTACAAAATTCCTGTAACAGTACATCCTGAAGTGCTTTATTCCTCTGTGAAACCTGGTACTACAGTGAGCTGCTGTTATAAAAAATTAATCAACACCTCCTAAACCAATTAGAATCCAGAATTCAACAGGGCTGTGGTGTAAAGATCTTTATAATGCCTTTTATTATGACCGTTACGAGCGTGACAGTAATGCTGCACCTGAGAATTACAGTGACACTGACGGGGATCGAAAATGACTCTTCAATTATCACTCGAGTGCATCAGGGAGATGGAGGACAGGTGTGTGTGTGTGTGTGTGGAGCTTTGCCAGATATAGTCTGAGCTGTCAGCCTGATTCATTAATACTCACTTTTTATTTTCATTAAAGCCCTTTAATTAGCATCTACAATCGCACAGCACTTAGACGCCATGAGTGTCATTAATTGAAAATAATATTTGATGGAATCATGTATTAAACACGACTAGATTCACTGATTTACAGTTTACTGATGATTAATCAGATAGGATTCTCAGCCGTGACTATAGATCCGGGTGTGTGTCTGCTATCTGTGGCTCAAAGATACATAGCCACATGTAAGCAGATTGGAAGTGGATTAATGAATTAAACCGATCAGGGATCAGGGTTCCGCGTTAAATCCAAACTAGCTCCTGCCTCCTGTACATGCAGTCGCTAAAGCACAGGATTGAACCCTGAACCCTGGAGCTGTCTGACACATGAAACCTGTCCCTAATCTCCATCTGAAATACGTTTTTTGCGACTGATTTGAATTAAAACAGATTACTGCCTCCAACAAGCACCAAAACGTGGCAAAATTGTACCCCAATATTCGATTAAAATGTTTGCCAATTGAGTTCTGTTCTCAACTCCAGTTGAGGAAACATTCATTATTTATTCTAGATAATAAATGATCTACCTGTAAAATACGAAAGCTTAAAATGAGTCTAGAAAAGGGTTACTAATTGTACGTTTAATCAGCCAATTAAATAATTAAATATTAGCTACATTATACACTCACCTGTACACCTGCTCGTTCACAAAATCATGTTGCAGCGGCGAAATGCACTAAATCAGGTCGAGCTTCAGCTGAAATTCACACCAAACATCATGACGAAGGAAAAAAGTCTCAGCTTGACTTTGATGTGGCACGAGTCTGGGTTTCAGTACTCCAGAAACTGCTGAACTCCTGGAATTGTCACACACGTTAGAGGTGTGAAAAACAAACAAAAAACCGCCCCATCCCGTGAGCGTCAGTGTTTGCGAGCGGAAACACCTCGTGATAAGAGATAAAAGGAGAATGGCCAGAGCTGACAGGAAGGATATGGTCACTCTGATCACCACTCTTTACATACATGTTGAGCAGAAAGGCATCTCAGAGCACACTGATTGGATAATTGAACACGTATGAGCAGATATATAGGTCAGGTGTCTCAAATAAAGTGGCTATTAAGTGAATTTTCTCTTTCTGAAATATCTTTTCTCTGCAGTGTACGACCAAGCGGCAAATACATTTCACCGTCATGATGTTTCTTTAGCGCTCTCTAATGAGTTTGAGATAGTATCTTGTAAACAGTTTGGGTTATTAGCACATTGCTCAGTGCTTACACTGTGTGTGTGTGTGTGTGTGTGTGTGTGTGTGTGTGTGTGTGTGTGTGTGTGTGTGTGTGTGTGTGTGTGT
>JAQQZX010000039.1:3210113-3239673 GCA_030068355.1 Notoglanidium maculatum | reverse complement strand
TTTTTGTTTACCACATAATTCAGTATATGCCGTACGTGTTGCTTCATAGTTTTGATGTATTCAGTAATGTTTTACAATGTAGAAAGCAAAAACAAATTTTTAAAAAACCTATGAAAAAGAGTAGGTGTGTGCAAACGTTTGACTGGTAGTGTATATATTATTTAAATATTTTAATAGTTATTGTCTTACCACAGGACAAACCCTAATTTTCTTAACTGGAAACTCTAGGTAGCTTAACTGGTAGTTTTAACTTTTCTGTCTAGCCATTGTCTGAAATCCCTCAGATCACGCTGCCACTTCTAAATCTTTTCCCCACAACAAACAACCATGCTAACGAAAGTGTAACAACTGAACTACTCTTACTTATCTTAAACAGTAGTTGTACCTGAATAAACTGGGCTTCTTGTGATGCTGTTCATTGTGATTGGGTTTTCACTTTACTTGTGAGAGCATAAAAAACAATAAGTAGCATTAATGTACCAGTAGTTAGTGCTTTTGTAATGACATGTAATGACAAGTGAAGAAAACATGGGTTCATAACGGGACAAGAAGTCCATTTTTTCAACATAGTAATTTTATATTTGTCACTAAATCAATGTAGTACACTTCAGTTAGCATAGTAGTTTATTATTGTGATTAGTAACTACTGAGTACTACTATAGCAATACTTGGTCAAATATTTATTATTAATTGGAACTGTATTGAAAAGCATTACCAAAAAAGTCATTTCTTGTCCAATGTATGTCTCTTTCTGGGGGGAAACTGGCTATGATTAATGAATAATGACAATATTTTATAACAAAAGTAAAATGTCTGCTAAAAAAATAAATGAATAAATAAAATAGATATATATAAAGCATTATGGAGAAGCTTGAATTATTCATCTGAAAGAAGAAAAAAAAAGATCAATAGAAAATGCCAAGATTAAAGGCTAGCATTTCTTTCTGAAGGCGTGGAAATAAAAATTTCATAAACTGGAACAGAAATAATCCTTTTTTTATAGTCCTGAAATCTTTCAGTCTACTGTAGATTTGGATGTGCTTGCATTTGCAGCCATTTAAAAGTGAAGTGGATTCATATTAAATGGTGTAACTCATCGGTACAAAACTTGTCACTTACAAGAGTCACTTTAGTCATCAGGTAAAGTGCTGCTCAACACCTACGTCCTTCCGCTCGGCTCTGCTCTTAGTGCGTCATCCTGCTGTAGGAGTTCGACTTCAATTAGTTTGAGTTTAAATAAAACTTTTTTTAATCTGCTTTCAAATGCTGTGATTTTTGGGCCAGTTGTAGGTCTAGTAGTAGGTATGGTTCTGGGTTTATGACTGCTAAAGGAATAAATGTAATGTAGATGTAAATGCAGTACTATTGAATTCTGGATTCTGATTGGACGGAACAGTTTTATGTTAATGTGCTTGTTCTAATGCGTTATTGCTTCAATAGTTCTAGCTTCAACAACATAATTGTTGACATTTTATTTAGGGAGATGTTTATTTAACATTTATGGAAGGATCTCTGGTGTCAGCGCTTTGTACAAGCAGGTACAGCTGTACCTTTTTACTTTGTTTATACTTTTATATATTATTTCTTATTACACACACAAAATAAAAAAAGCGCTGGTGAGGGAATGACTTTCCCTTAGAGCGGTTTCTTGCTGCTGCAGTGTTACTGAGAACTGAGTACTTGTTTCATGGACGCTCCACAACATTACATTACATGTAGCGAGAAACGGATAAAAAAAAAGATGCATTGTTTTAATTGTTGGACTATTCCTTTAGTATAACAGGAATTTATAAGAAACTTCAGTGCATGCTGTTTAAGGTGGGACAGCAGCCAGTCGTTGATTAGTTTCCTTTAACAGCGTGACACGATGTGTTTTATGGCATCATTCTTACACTCAGTTTGCGTTCCATCATTTCTAACTCACGACTGCGTGGTCTGGTTAGCCTAATGTGCTTCATAATCATCACTACGTTCATCTTCATTGGCCTTCTCCTATCAGTGTGTAATCAAGAGCAAATATTGTGTATTGCATTTACAGGCAGCAGCACCATTATCACACACCACGCCCTCAGGTTCACTCGCTCTCCTCTCGTCAGCAGTTTTAACTGGAAAGCTAATTTATACGATCTGGAAACGTATCTGTCCTGAGGGTGTGCGAGGGAATGATGGAGAGTCAGAAAGTGTAGCTCCAGTAGCACACACTCGAGAGAATAAGATTTTTCTGCTGAAATAATCATTAACTCCAGGTCTGCTGAGGTTCTTTATTAGAGTTAGAAGGGTTTTTTTTTATCCACACTTATTCCCACAGCATGAAAAAAAATTCGCAAACTGATATCCGCAATCCACAGTGAAGGATTTTGCTCACATCTTTACCAACATGTCTAGATTGTTTTTTTTATTCTAGCACTGATTATTT
The DNA here is from genome assembly GCA_030068355.1 of Notoglanidium maculatum. Lineage (NCBI taxonomy): Eukaryota > Metazoa > Chordata > Actinopteri > Siluriformes > Auchenoglanididae > Notoglanidium > Notoglanidium maculatum. Next base: position 3,237,257 of record JAQQZX010000039.1, on the reverse strand, counting down.
CTTGCCAAGATCCATCACCAGCATTCATTAATGAGAAATACTGCACCAGGATTTCACTTTTTTTAATCAGTAGCGGTGTTTCCGTTAACCTGCTTTTTTCTAGAAACATGTAAAATTTGAAAACACTCTCAAATATCACAAAACAGATGTATACCCTTGTTTGAAGTGTTTTTTTTTGTTTTTTTTTAGATGATTCAATAAAGCAAATTTTTGCAAAATTGAAATGGAAACACATTTGTCTCATTTACGTCAGAGCAAATAGAAACGCTACCTTTCTGAAAACGGGAGCTCTGTAAGAGCTATCGCGAGAGGAGAAAACCCAGCTTTAATCACACAACATCACTTAATGGAAACATTATTCACAATTGTGCATTGTAGAAATTCCCTTCTATTTTGCCAAAACTGCAATGGAAACTCACTCAGCTTTTGGCTATTGGTAGTAAAAACTGGTGCGTTTAGGTTTATAGAGGTGAGTGAGTGATATAATAACAAATATCACATGATGATACCTTAAGGCATTTCGATATTGCATTGATCTATCGTATCATGATGTACTGTAATTGTGTGTTAACAAACAGCCAGCAAAACAGAAAGAAGGTAAAAGGGTACTTCTATTTAGAGTTGACAAAAAAAACCCCTTAACATCGACATTTTTAAATGTTAGTAAAAGAAATCACGATGGTAAAAAAATGACAGATTTTCTTCGCCGACACTGATACTGAAACCTCAAGTATCAGCCGATACAAATGTGATATTGATTTCTTTAAAAAAGTACTAAGCTTTAAATGTCTGTAATTATTTATGTATTTATTTATTTATTTATTTTTAACTGAAGCACTTCAGAGGTAAACTCTATAACACAAAAATCACAAATATAAAAATATAACAGTATAAAATATCATAAAAAAAATCAATCCAAAAAAAAAAAAAACCCCAGTCAGACCTTTTTTAATGTTTCCCGGTCCCAAAAATACATTTATTTTCCAACTCCAATTCCAAATCTTTGTCATTTGTTATAGGATTTGATATGGTTTCTCCGATATCCAATCCATGTTTGCTTGCCCATACTGCACATCTGCTCCATGCAGGCATCACCGTCCTCACTAATTTCCTCTTTCAGATCGCCTCTGTTAGACAGATTTTCCGTTCAAACACCAACGAGACACCAGTCTGCCCCACCTATGGACCTTCTGTGCTGTGACCACACATATCAAGAAACAAACATTTCTTTCCTGAGGATCAGCTCGGGTTTTATCAGCAGTAAAACTGTGTTTTTTGGTTGTTATAATGAAAATCTCACTGTGAGGTTTGTAGCTCGTCTAATTGGGATGCGGTGTTGCTTTGCTTTCTCTGGAGTGTTATTTTCAGTGCTCATAGTTCCTCTGCAACCGTAATGCGCTACTGAAGTAGCATGATTTTTTTCCCCCTAACATCTGGAATACTGCAAGGTAGTGGAGAGGCGTAGCAGATGGTAGTGCAGACACAATGCAGATGTGATTTCATAAGCAGCATTTGAAATTAAATATGCATGGTTAAGCTATAAGATTGGTTGAGCTAAAAACTAAAGAAGTGTGAATATTAGCTTACTTTACGATGGATTTTGCTTCAGGGCAAAAGTTAAAGTGTTTCATTCAGACAGGTCTAAATCACAGTCGCTGCTTCACTGAACCAGCCTGTTTCCACAGTAAGAAGCATATTTTTCCTCCTAAGGGGAAGATGATTGACAACATCCGCTCTCACAGTGTAATCTGTACACGGGTGCACGCTGCTGTTGGCCACTTGCCAGCGTATCGTTTTGTTGAGACAGCGGCACGGTTTACGATCTCCCATAAATCTCACCCGCAGAGGGACAACAGCATGTAATTTGCGGTGTGTGCTGTTTGCATGCAGGCGTGTTACAGCTGTAAATCTTTCAGCAGGACAGTCTGGATCGGTCACAATGCCATTTACCGACCCGTTTCAAGACAGCAAAGTGGAATAAATGGGTTCAGGGTTTGGAGCAAAGCTCTGCTGCCATGCAAAATGGCAAATTGGATTGAATATTGGCCAGCTTGATGGATCTACTGAAAAAAGTTTCTCCGGATAAACATTGCTCATTTGTGCTCAACTATAAGCATCTGATCCATGAACAAATACCATAACCACTGCCGAAATTTCTACTATCAAATCCAAATATTTACCCATCTAACACTGATATTCAACATCAAATCCAAATATTTCCCCATCTATCACCAATGTTCAGCATCAAAACCAAATATTTCCCCATGTAACTTCAGTGTTCACCATCAAAACCAAATATTCCCCATCTATCACCAATATTCACCATCAAAACCAAATATTCCCCATCTATCACCAATATTCAACATCAAAACCAAATATTCCCCATCTATCACCAATATTCAACATCAAAACCAAATATTTCCCATCTATCACCAATATTTACCATGTAAATCAAATATTTCCCCTTTTAACACCAGTAATCAGCATCAAAGCCAAATATTCCCAATCTATCACCAATATTTATCATCAAAACCATGTATTTCCCCATCTATCACACACATTTACCACAAAATCAATCATCTATCACCAATATTCAGCATCAAATCCAAATATCCCCATCTAGCACCCATATTTACCATCAAAATCAAATATTTTCCCTATGAGCACCCATCTTCGCATTTCAGTTGAATAAATAATTGAACTAGTGGGGATTATACTCCAAACAAACACACACTAAGCCTGGGTTTATTGTAATTTGCTCTGGACAGTGATGCTTTGGATGTTGATCTGCTTTAAACCTTTATTATGAAGAGACAATGAAAATGATGAAAACCTTATAGGAATGGCACCTATTGAAGAAAGCCGGGTTGTTAATATGTAACTAATATACTACTACTATTACTACTACTACTACTACTAACAATAATAATAATAATAATAATAATAATAATAATAATGTGATGGTTGCATATCCATTATGGATCATTGGACTTGCTTGTTTTCCTGTCTCTCACCCAGGTTTTCCTGGGATAGGCTCCTGATCCAGCTTGATCCTGATCTGGATAAGGCACTTACTGTTGAATGAATTATTAGAGTTACACATCCGTTATGGGTTGTTATTCATTTGTCTTTGTCTTCTGTTGGTGAATCTCCATTGTTGGTAAAAAGTGTGTTGATGTAGTCTACATTCCACCCTCCCAAGTCCTAATCCTGCTATTTTAGAACCCTGTTTCTGGTGATATGCCTTGAGATAAGTCAAAGTCTTAATTTGAGAAGCATTATTTTGATAACAAATGTCTTGTAAGTAAATGTAAGTGTAGTTCCGATATCTGTTGTTATTGTTGTAGAACAATAGAATTCATTCACAAAAGAATTCATGGCCATCTTTCAAAAAAGTAGAAACCACTAAACACACAAATGAGAAACTTTTCTCCTTGCTTAATTAATAGAAGTGCCATTCTTACAGACCTAAAAATTTCTCAGCTCACAGGAATCAGTGACAATCCAAACACTCTTCCTCCTGATAGTGATTTTACGATTCTTTTGTTGTATTCCTTTGTTTTGCTCTAGGGTGCTCTGAGTGCTGTATTAAATGCCTGAGCGGGATTCCCTACGCCTCTCTCATTGCCACCATCCTGCTCTATGCCGGCGTGGCGCTTTTCTGCGGCTGTGGGCACGAGGCTCTCTCTGGCACCGTCACCATCCTGCAGAACTATTTCGAAGTGGTCCGATCACCAGTCGAAACCCTGGACGTCTTTACCATGTGAGTACTGACTGTCATGAAAGAGCACATGCTTGCACAAAAACTGGGTGGGAATTCAGCAGGTAGTGCTTCTTTACTGGGAGAAAAGAAAAGTGAGGACAAATCCCAAGACTGTGACCAATGAGTGCTTAAACAAGATCTTAGGTTTGAATCGTTTATAGGTTGAATAAAACCTAAACGCAAATGTGTGCGACCTTGCAGTAGATTTGATCTGCCTTCATGCTTTTAAAGTACTGGTTTGGAAATAAATCCTAATTTGGATCAATTTTAATGAATATTCATCACCAAATCTCAACAATTCCAAATGGACATCAATGACAACCATCACATCCCACATCCCAAATAGACGTGCCACGGCTGTATCATGGCCATATTATGTCCGTATTGTAGTAACGTCACGGCATTATCATGGATCATGGTTTTGTAATGAGCATATCATGGATATATCATGATTGTATCATTGTTATGTCATGGCTGCATCATGCCTGTATCATGGTCTTTTTTCTTCTTGTTTCACTTCTTGTTCTTCTTCATTTCTTGGTTGTATCATGGTCATATCATAGCAATATAAATGCTGTATCAGGGCAGGATCGTGGCCATATCAGGACTGTATCATGATTATATTATAGCCATATACTCGGCATAGCAGGGCCATATATTGACTGTATTGTATTCATATAGCGGATGTGTCATGGCCACGTCACGGTTATAGCCATATAATAGCCATGTTCTATAATGGCCTTATCATAATCCTTTCCTGGCTGTATCATGGATGCAACATTGTCATGTTGTGACACAAAGTAAAGCAAAAGACAGCAGATATGTGCATTTTGGTAGTTTCCCCTGACACAGCACTGCAGAATCTCTCTACTCACTCCACACACTCACACTCACACTCACACTCACACACACACACACACACACACACACACACACACAGGAAAGATGAGGGGAAAGATTGATCTTCCAGGCCTGAGTGTGAGGCTTTGGCTGTGGTCCCACTTAGGGAATTAAATTGTTCAGAAATCGCTCTGGGTTACCATAGTACACCTGCTCACTTCCTCTACCTGAGAGAGAGAGAGAGAGAGAGAGAGAGAGAGAGAGAGAGAGAGAGAATATAAAGTAGGAGAATAGAAAATAGTGGAAAATATTTTGTACCGTGTGATGGATGGGCTGGAGGAAGATATAGATGGAGGGAGATTTAGAGTGAAAGAAGCAGAGATATATAAAGAGGAGGCAGAGGAGGAGAGGATGGAAAGAACAAGAGACAAGAGCAGTAGATGAGGGTAGCAGCAGATTGCATTAGTCACCGGCTCCTTCGCTGCTCCGTACAACACGCCCACTGACCATCACACACTGAAATGCAGTAATGTGAGACTTAAACATTTCACCTCTACATTAATGCGCAGTTAAAAAGAGGTTATAATACAGCACTCACATGCTTCGTTATAAACACACTTACTTTAATTTATTCATCCCATTAAATAAACCCAATTACATTTTAAATAATATTGATGTGATTTGCCATGATATTTAATCTTTACATCCATATGAAGTGCCTCTTCACTACACTGGTAACCACAAATTCTTCCCGCTGGAAAAGTACTCACATCTTTAAAATGCAATTATAGCTTGCTAAGAGAGACTTGATGAGAATTGGTCACTGACAGCAGTGGAGATGAGAGAGAGACAGTTTAGAAAGGAAGAATGAATCCAAATATAAAATTATTGGTTAAAAATTATTGGTCACTTTTCTAAATAATGAAAGCATAGGGCCTCTATTAATAATTATATATTAATAGATCGCATTTTACCAATGCGAAGATGTTAGAAACTACGCATCCCGAGTTCATCCGGTGAATACTTTTTAATCAGGGCAATAGCATTGTGAACTTTTAAATTGGTGCCCCAATGCAAATTGGTGAATCTTATTATCCCTGTGCAAACTCTTGGTCATTGCATATGCAGGAACCCCTAGTGGTAGAAAAGTGCAATCGCATGTTAGCTAATTATGAGGGCCTTCCATCCCAATTAATAGCCATCATATCATTATAATTACAGACTACAAGGTGCAAATGGGTGACAGATGAAATCTGAATTAAAATTGTATATAAAAGGCACGTCTGAAAAATGATCATGATGATGCCTTTCTTAAAGTTTTGGCACACAGCTTTGCACAGAGAATGTGTTTTTGTGATGAATGGCTCATCTGTTTCCTTTTGCCCAAGAGCATTTCACCAGTGCAGTTTTAGTAGAACTCTATTCTAGAGCCACTGATACATTTCAGTTAGAGGTCTTTCCAACCAACTACAAGCAAAATAATGACATCTTTCATGCATTCATTTTACTCACACTGCAATCTATTACATGTCCAAGTAGCAGAAGAGACGCCCATTGTGACAACTACTCATAAACATAGGCTATTAAAGTAACCATTTTTGTTTTACTCTACTTCATGCAGCAGTGTCTCTACTGTTCGTGAACTGTTGTCATCTTTTTTGACTTTTTGTCATGCTCCATATTGTCTGTAACAAGCAGTGCCATGAGCAGGCTACTCGGCTTTTTAAAAGGAAGTTGTTTAGCATATATGGCTATTTGTGGGAACTTCTTTATGCAAGTTCATCAATGTAGAACGTGTGGGATTTATTAATGTCCAAGCTGTGTGATAAATGCCCGTATTGTTGTGGGTACTGATGGTTCTTATACTCAAACTTAGAACTTCTTCTATGCATGCTTTGATAAATCAGACCCCAGGTCAGCTAGTTAAACCAAAACCACAAAGGATCAGAGAATGTAGATTACAGTGCCATTGCTCTTAATCGGAATGGCTACACAATTTACCCTCCACGCCTCAGTGTGCGGGAGAGTTGCGTAAGTAAAACAAAGCCTACTGTTTCAAGCCTTTTCCCAGTTTGCTCAAACGGGCTTGGCAAGTATTCTACCAAATCCAATGAGAGCCAAAGTCTATGAGATTCAACTTTGTAGACACAGATTGTACTGCAGTCATGACTGTAGTGAATGAACTTGAAGTGCAGTAACCTAGCTAAATATAATGTTGTAAGCAGACAGCAAGAACTTTTTTTTGCTTTGTTGTACTTTATAACTGCAACATTATCTGTTATGACTTTTTTTTTAGGGAAATTGAGTCAGTCAGGCAAGGTTGTTTTGGAATGGCTCAGCTGAACATAAGGTGATGGTTTGATGGGTTCACTGTGTATTTTTGCAGGATTGATATCCTGAAGTACGTGATCTACGGCGTGGCCGCAGCGTTTTTTGTCTACGGGATCCTGCTGATGGTCGAGGGCTTTTTCACCACTGGTGCAATCCGAGACCTCTATGGCGACTTCAAGATCACGACCTGTGGCCGCTGCGTGAGCGCCTGGGTAAGACACGCGGCTACGTTGGGGGATGTAACAAAATGCTACTATACTGTATGTATTTGTATTTGGTCCTTTGAAAAAACCCTGGAAAACGCAGGGAAACAACAAATATAGAAGTGACATGTTGTGGGAGTTCTGGCTCTGACAGTTCCTCAACCTCAGCTACATCACTCCTCATAATTGGCCTTAACTAGAGATGTGCACATGACTTTAGTTTCTTCCTGCCTGTGATATTTTCTAACAAAATTTAATCGGCTCTTTATCCCAAAATATAACTACAAGCCTTATTTACACCACTGTCACCCTGACCAGGCTTTTACTAAGGATGAATAAATGAATGTTGTAAATGTATTACACAGCATGTTTGTGTTATAACAAATGTGTTTGTTGTTTATCCTGATCCCTCAATCACACATGCCTGAAGAGCCTCCTGCTTAGGTGTATAGCCTACAGACCCTACATGCTAACTGTACTAGCTATGTACCCTCATCAGAGATAGCAACAATCTCTGCTACGTCCTTCCACTAATCATTATTTTTCTTCATTATGTCTCGGTGCAGATTTAATGAAATGTTATATATGACATGATAAGATGAAAGCTCAGTTTTTCTCCCATTTCCGGATCATTCCAGATAGTCATTTGGATTTGTTGCTAGAAAATCTCAATTCGAACGTGCCTCTGGGTCACACACACGTGTAGGAAATCTTACTTTGCTAATGCAAATGCTCCCTGCACTTCATTGACAGCTCTGTGTCTGAGATCTGGATATAATGGAGTGATGCTGTTTAGAGGTTCTCAGGCGGTGCTGTATCATTAATCAAAAAGTGTGCCTTTATTAATTACACCTCAAGTCATGATGTTTATTTCTTGTTTTTTTCTCTCAGTTCATCATGTTGACTTATGTCTTCATGCTGGCCTGGCTGGGTGTGACGGCCTTCACCTCTCTGCCAGTCTTCATGTACTTCAACATCTGGAACACCTGCCAGAATGTCACACTGACCGAGGGAACCAACCTGTGCTTCGATCTGCGCCAGTTTGGTGTGTGATGATGGGGGGGTCACGTTGGTCTGGTCAAACACTTTTACACCACAGCGCTGTTGAATTCTGGATTTTGATTGGTCAGAAGCTGCTAATTTGGTTTGTTCGATTTTTTTAGAACCTTTATCAAGGTGCAATAATGAAATTCAGGTGGATCATGGTGGCCCAAAACCTTACAACCACACTTTCTTTGTCTTTCCTTTCCCTTTTTTTTTTTTTTCCTGTCAGCCATTTGCACTGTATTTAAGGAATGAAACCCTTGGGGCCACACTGTTATATAGAAATAAAACCATAAGCTCCTTTCTCCTCAAGATGTCAGAAAGTTTTACCTCAGACTGTTCCTCATCCTGATCCTGACATTAGAGACCCCAGCCATAAGTGCAAAAAAAAACAAAAACCTTCTGACCAATCAGTTTCGAGAATTTAACAGCACTGACAAGAGTTTGTCGCACTTTATTGACAGCTCTGGTTATGAGTTTAATTAAGTGAGGCTGCTTGTAGACATCCAGGTCTCATCTCTCATAAACGGAAAGCAGCGTCCCAAATTATTCGAGCCTCACAAATCAGCCCCACCCTCTGCCCCTTTCTCTCTATATCTGCCCTTTGTGAAACATCACCCTGGCATTGCACTGTGGATGTAAAACAGGATGCTTTTCAGGATGCAAATAAACACCATACAGTCAAAGTTAATGGATGATTAGGAAATTATAGTATATTTTCCCACTGGATTTTTTTTTTCCAGGAATTGTAACCACTACTGAAGAGAAGAAAATCTGCACCGACACAGACAAGTTCAAGAAGATGTGTGAATCCGACGAGGTCGGTACCATCCGTAGCATTCAGTCTTGGATAATAACACAAGTCTCTGAAACTGTACTTAAACTACTGTCATAATAATGATTAAAAGAATGAATAAATGAATAAAAAACCAGTGGTGGGTGGCAACATACAGTGTGTAGGATTTATCCTGCTGATTAGTAATTTAAGTACTTTACAACATAATAAAATGTAAATGCAAATGAATCATACCTGAATCTATTACAGATTATGCATAAAAACATATAAAACACATAATAGCAGAAATTATCAGTTGTGTCTGCTTTCTCGCAGTAGACCGATGGTGATGGGACTTCTCATCTCATGGACTGTATAAAAAATGGACGTCGTACTCCTGCTCATTCCCGTTCCGTAGAAGTGAAGCCAAAATGCCTCTGCCACGTTGCCATATTTGTCTGTCTTTCCACTAGGGATTTTCTCCTTCCCGAGTTTGCGCTGTAGAGACGAGAAGTGAAGTCAGTGCTTTGGTAGCCCCGCCCCCGTCTCTGGTAGAAATGATCAGACGAATACAGTCACATTCTCAAATTATAGAGACATCATAATTGCTATAAGCGCTTTAACTATATGGCTAAGTAGCTAGCACTGTTGCTATATGGCTAGGTAGCTAGCATGATTACACTGACCTTTTCCTATGAAACCTCTCAATGTTTCAAACCCTTTTAATAGAAATAACTTACAGTTTGTATACATACATGTGTCCCGAAACCCTAGTAGGTATATGACGGTAAAATGTGTGGTGAAGTTAACCAGTCTCAGTCACATGTAGCCACGCCTTTTTACTTTAAAGTGAAATCACGTTTTAGAAACTAATTTCTGGGTGGAACAAAATGTGCGGATTTCAGTGTAGAGAAAACTAACTGCGTGAATTAGACACCAAAGAGAGTAAAACAGTTGTGAGCAAGTTTAGACAAGAAAATAGGTTGTTTTGCCATTGAAACGCATGGGAATGGGCGGGGCTTAAAACTGTACTGCAGCCAGCCAGCAGGGGCACTAGATATGTGGTGGCTTCAGTTTTTAGAGCTGATGCGCTGTCCATTTTTATACAGTCGATGTATAGATAACACAATTTCCATTTATATCAAATATATTCATTCGGCTAATTCAATCATGTTCGGTGTCCAGAGTTCGTTTCTATAGCTATGATTAGCCGTGGCTGTTGATTACAGTAGTTCATCTCACCCAAACAATCCTTTGGGTAAATATTCACCTCAAACCAAATTCCATTCTTCAGTATATACATGTGGAAAAACTCCTCAGTGTAGCTGAACGCTACATTATGGACAACCGGAATCACATAAATATATAAATTCTAAAATTGTTTATGTGAACATCAAAGTTTCATGATTTTGTTTGATGCAAGAATATGAGGACTAAAGTGATGTGTGGGCAAAGGCTATGTCAATATGAGTTTTTGGTTATGTAAGTAACAAAACACTTCAGGATGTGCTGTTATGAGAAAATAATCAGCTTTGTGGTGACAATAACTCTGCTTCATGACACTACGCCATCGATAATTATTTTCCTACACCACTGTGACACAGAGTGAAGTATTCCTCTCAACAGCAGCAATTTACCAATGATTGCAATTTTAATTCATTAAAGAATGACATACTAAAGTACATAGATAAAGTACTTTTTATCCCTTTATTGTCACATTTAATGTTGCACAGTGTTACAAGTTAGTTCCTGTTCCTACTTATGTTATAGTGGCAATAAACAACCGTTCCCTCAGCAGCCTCTCTTTTATTCTGTCTCTTGAAGATGATACGACTGAAAAAAACTCAGCTTGTCGTGTAACCAAGTAACCAGAGCAACTGTCCAGAACATGTAAAAAAAATTAAAGTTACAACTTTATTTCAGACCGATACAAAGCGCTGACACTGGAGACTCATTTTGTAAATGTTACATCAACAGAAAACTTCAGCCTATCAACAGTTTAATCTGTTTATGTAGAGCATGTGCTGTACATGTCCCTGGGAATGAGCTGTTACTATGGAAACCATAACATTAAAACGAGCATTCTGCTGTTATAGAAAATGAATCAGCAGACCAATCAGAATCCAGAACTCAACTGGGAGGTTAACATTTTTCTGAACAGAGAGAGAGTTTTGCGTGTTTCTGTCCTAGTTCTTTCTCTTTGCAGTTTCTTTTTAAGTTTCTTTCCTGAACGTTTCTTTATTTGTCTCCTTCTTCGTCCTGTGCTCCAGCTGGATCTGACGTTCCACTTGTTCGTCTGTGCTCTGGCGGGGGCAGGAGCGGCCGTCATCGCCATGGTGAGCCCATTTATTACTCAACCTCGCTCTATGACTCTCTCTCTCTCTCTCTCTCTCTCATTCTCTCCCTCTTTATCACACTTCTTCACTCCCTCTACTGCTTTTTGTCTGTACAGTATATCACTGTAAGTCTCATTACAGATCTCTCTCTCGTACTATCCATCTCCTTGTTTCTAGCTTAATCACTTCCTATCTCACTCTGTTAATCTCTTTATCGTTCCCTTTTCAAGGCTATTACTTCTGTCCTTATACAGGGGCGGGCAAGTCATCAAATCATTAGCCAGCCCATGGGAATGTGCTCTTTCTCCTGTTTCAGTTGCGTGGAAATCGGATTAAGCAGACTAAAAATAGTGAGGTGGAATGTCATTAAAAAGGCAAAAAAGTAAAAATAAAAATTGAAAAAGGCGCTAGTTAGGTAATGAAAAAGATAATGTCTTCTGCATTTGTTCATTTTTCAAGCAAAGATGAAATACGAGCATTTACACAAACTTCAGCAGGTGTGTAGTTTTGCAGGTGTGGGATGAACCAACTGCAGTGTCTTACATTTAAACATAAAATTACTTCTGAAAAACAGAACCTTTTCATCAACCGCTTTCTCTTTTTTATAGTCCTCTATACCATCTCTCTCTCTCTCTCTCTCTCTCTCTCTCTCACCATTGTCACGTCGTCTCTTTCTGTCTGTCTGTCTGTCTCTTGCTCTCTCTTCTTTGTCTCTTCATCTCTGTTATTACCATTCTTTCTGCCTGTCTGTCTCTGTCTCTCTCTCTCTCTTTGTCTGTCTTTCTTTCTGTCTTTCTCTCTGTCAACCACCTTTCTTTTTCTCTCTTTCTCTAAGACATTCTTTCTCTCAACATCTGACTCTTTCTCATGCCTTATCTTTATGACAGAAAGGGACAGCTCTCTCTCTCTCATCTATCCTTTGTATCTCTTCTGCATAATGTATGTGGCATGTGTATAGTGTATATATAGTGTGTGTGCTGTGTGTGGTGTATGGGGTTTGTAGTGTGTGTAGTTTGTGTTCAGTGTGTGTGGTGTATATAGCGTGTGTGTAGTGTGTGTTTTGTATGTGTAGTGTGGTGTGGGTGTAATGCACATAGTGTGTGTGTAGTTTAGAGAGAGAGAGATAGATAGATAGATAGATAGATAGATAGAGAGTCAGAGAGAGATAAATGGTTTAAACAGGCATGTGCGTGCGCAGCATGTGAGTAAGAGGCAGATTAACACTTATGGATTAATGAGAAAGTGCAAAAGTGAAATAGAAACAGAAAGGAAAAAGAGAACATGCAAGAGACAGAAACACTTTTGAAGCAAAAAGCGTTGCTTCAAAACTTCCTCTGCTTTACTGAAGCGCTGCGTATAATTCTGTAAGTGTGTAAAACAAGCTGAAGAAGTGCTGCACGTGACGCCATCCTGAATCTGGAAACAGGGTTCTCATTTGTAATCCCTCAGGCAGTTTTTTAAATGCAATCAACGAAGTTCAGTACAAAACTGCAGGAGCAGGTGGCAGTGGAACATGTGAACTCCTCTAATATAAAAAGATAAATCATGACACGTTTAAAAAAGTTCTTTGTATAGACAAGAATACATATCTTACTTAAGGAACATGATGTTATAGGGTTTTGTATAGAACCTTTAAGGGTAGAGAGAGAGAGAGAGAGAGAGCGAGAGAGAGAGAAAACAGTGAGAGAGGGAGGCAGAGAGACACAGAGAAAGAGGGATAGAGAGAAATACATAGAGAGAATTAGAAAGAGAGACATGGTGAAAAAGAGAGAGGGATAGAAAGAAAATAGAGAGAGGGAGGACAATGAGAGAGAGAGAGAGAGAGAGAGAGAGAGAGAGAGAGAGAGAGAGAGAGAGAGAGAGGCAGGGACCCAGCGTGACTGAGACAGAGAAAGAGGAATGCTCTGCATTGAAAATGCATGGGGCGCTGTTGCCATGGAAACAGGAGAGGAGAAGAGAAGAGAAGAGAGGAAAGTAAAAAAAGAAGTGTGTGTGTGTGTGTGTGTGTGTGTGTGTGTGTGTGTGTGTGTGCATGAGGAAGCATCTTATTAAAAAACAGCCTCTCCCCTGCACCGCCAAAAAACAGAAATAAACCAGAGATATATATAAGGTGTGTGTGTGTGTGTGTATGTGCATGCAAAAGTGTATGCATGTAGTGATGCATGTACTCTATGCATGCATACGCATGTGTAAGTGTGTTTGTGAGTGTGTGTGTACACTGGCGTGTGTTCGATAGGTATATGTGTGTCTCTGTGCGTGTTTGTGCACTGCTTAGCGTGCGTATATCTTTAGGAGCGCGCGCGCGTGTGTGCGTGTGTGTGTGTGACTCTACAGTCATGTTCTTGTTATGTTTATTATATAATTACATCATCACCTCAGCACTGCGTCCCGCTCCGAGCTGGAGCATTTACAGTGAAAACACGCCACCTAGTGGCACTACATATCTTATTGAGCTGGATTCTCCTAAATGAAATTTTCCGACATGAAAATTCTGCTTTTATTTCATTATTACTGAAAAAAGAAAACTTCAAACACTTTATTAATTAAAATGTAAAACAGTGTGCTCTTATAGCCTGAAAGCGAATGAGACTATAATCATTACGAGACGGTGATTAATCGTTATATACAAACAGAACAATTAAATAATACACAGATTAACCAAGTAAAACGTATTTATTTTTTAAAAGAAATATTTTACAATTTTGATCTATTTTTAATAAATATACAGTGCTGGGCCAAAATCTCAACCACCATAAATGTTTACTGATTGACTTTTCATTTATTACAATACTTAAAATAAAATGAAACTAGTCAAATCTGGCTAGAAAATTAAAATAAAAAATAACATTTTATATTTTGAAATAATTATAACAATATTTTATTATTTTATATTTTCTTATTAACGAAAAATATCTACTAGTAGATAAACATAAAATACCAGAAGCCCAAATACACTATTAGGATATACAATATAAACATATATTCTTTTATAATTTTTATGCACATCACTGGATTTAGCTCTACTTAATATTAATTTTTAGAATATTTACAAAAAATATTTCTGTTTTGTTTTTATTCATTGCATTCATGTATACAGAGAAAATAGGAAAGTAAAATAAGATATGCTATGAATGTTTAATTATTTTACTCCTTGTTTTTTTTATTATTGATATTAAGGTTTGGGATAATCACACACACACACACACACACACACACACACACACACACACACACAAAACAGAATCAACAGATTACATTACACATCCAGTTGAATTTGTCTTACGTTTATTCATCATGATGCAGTGACACTCGTCCTCTCTTTCTCTGTCCTATGTGTCTGTGATGTCATTGGTCATGTGACAGATGGTGTCCAGCTCTGTCCTTGTGCGTAATTATGTCACACTGGTCACTCAGAGCCTGGGGAGATACTGCACACGATTCTGAAGCCCCGCCCACTCCCGGTCCTTCACCTCACACACACTCGGTCTGGGATGTTGACACCATCGGCCATGACACGCAAACACGGAAATGACCCACCCCCAGTCCTAACGACATCCCCTTAATTACCTTAATTTAAAAAATCTTCCCAGGCTTCTATGTGTTTCTATTTCCACTTCCTGTATCGGACAGTGACGTGGTGGTCCACCTGCCGTGCCAGTTCCACTCGAGAGCCCAGTTCAAGTTCCGCTAGTCAGTTAGCTGTGCAGGGAATGTTTAAAGACTGCAGTCTAAATCTAATTCATTTAATACCTTAATGATAAATAAGATATACAGTTTCCTTAACGTCTAGCTAGTCCACACACAACCCATTTAAAGCAAGCTAATACCTTATCTAATGGGGAATATTAGCTGCTATTGTATCATAGCAGATTCAGTAGTATCATCAAACATCGTGTCATAATATGGCACATTCAGTAGTATCATTAAGTACTGTATAATATTGCATCAGAATTAGTAGTATCATCAAATATTGTATCATAATGTAGAAAATTCAGTAGTATCATCAAATATCTTATATTGCAGTGGATTCAGCAGTATCATCAAAAAGCGTTTCATACTGCAGCAGACTCAGTAGTATCATCAAATGTCACAAATGTTCTTAAGAATCTTAATCTTATTGTCATATCAGGTTCAGTAGTATCATCAAATATCAACTAATTGCCTTGAAAATCAAACTTGAGACTGTATCATATGATACCATATCATAACAGATTCAATGGCAACAAAAAAATATTGAAATGTTGCCTTAAAAATTTTAATTATATCATATCAGCTTCAGTAGTATGTCAAATTGTTGCCAAAACTGGAATTGTAATGTACCATAGTGTAGCAAACTCAGTGGTATTACAAAATATCAACCCGTTGCCTTGTAAGCAACATGACTGACTTCAGTATCTGTGCCGTCACGGTGGACCGGCGGGGCGAGGGGAACCACCACGTAATCCAGTAAAAGTAAGCGAGAAATCCTTCAAAACTTAACCCCATGGACTTACACTCCGTTTGGAGATAATCAGTAACTCGACTGTTGTTTTGATGGTAACTGAAGTGGTTTAGACGAGCTAAACACTCCCTATCCCGTGTCCTCCCTCCGTCACGTTCCCCCTGAGACGATGATTCGTATTAACTCTCCTGGTTCATGACCTGCGTCCTGAAACGTCTGTTATTATAACAATCTAAACTTTTTACATTTTTGAGTGCAGTAACCTCCCTGTGTTGCGTACTAACCCCATGGCCGTGGCCGGCGCGGCTCTGTTGACGCAGGTGCACTACCTGATGGTCCTGGCGGCGAACTGGGCCTACGTGAAGGACGCCTGCCGCATGCAGAAGTACGAAGACATCAAGAGCAAGGAGGAGCAGGAGCTACACGATATCCACTCCACTCGCTCCAAAGAGCGCCTCAACGCCTACACATAAACCACACACACGCACACACACACACACAAACCCAAGCATGTCCTTTCCTGTCCCTGAACAACACACACACACACACACACACACACACACACACACACACACACACACTTCACATAAACACATGGAATGAATTAGATTGGTTAGAGGATCAGCGCCAGGCTGGACTTAAACACACTTGTTTTATTTTTTCAGTATTTTGAATTTTTCTTTGCTTTTGAATGTTTCCATGACTTTCTCTTTTCCTTTTTTCCACCTCGTCAGTTCTTTTCTGGGCTCTTATCCATCAGCGTTGCGTCAAAATATGGACTAATCCTCATCTGACTCGTGAAGCTGTCATACAGCATCAAAACGAGTCGTGATTTAAGTGAAGCGAATCAGTTTCAGCTGTGTGAACACAAGCTCCACCCACTCGCCCCTTATTTGCATATGACACGCCCCAGTTTATCCTGAAATACATCGGATTTACATGAAACACACCCCATTTTATGCAGGTGTTGCAAAAGTGTGCTGAAATGATATTTATAGTAATATTTACTGACTAATAAAATAATAATGAGCCAAATCTATATCATGCGGTTTAAGATTACAATGATTTGGAAACTTGGAACAATATTCTGATTTTTAAAAATAATAATAGCAGTAAAAATAGGACGGATCAAATCTTCGTCCAATATTTATCGCCAAATCAAGTATGATTTTAGCTTGTTAAAATGTTCCACTCAGATGTGCACGCTCTCTGGTGAGATTGTACAGATATGCCAAAGATGGAATTTGATAAATGATAAAATGTGGAAATTTGCATAAACTTTCTTTTTTTAAAAAAATAAAATAAAAAATCAGTTCCGTAAGCAACTTTGATGAATAAGAGCCATTTATCTTAAAAGACACGCCAACAACACGTCCAACTAGTATTTTTTTATAATTGTGGAGCTTTTAATTATCTAGATCTGTTTTCCGAGGAAAGAGGATTATGATATGTCATGTCTGACCAGATCGGAAAATTAGCCGCATTGCTAGCTAAGTATTAGTTATACTTCTGCGAGTATAAATAATACATGTTTAACATTTTAATCTCAGTAAGAAAACATTACACTTACTGGAAAAAATGTGATAAATAGATTTAGCAAGCTAGCTGGCTAAGAATGCTAACATCTAGCCTCTTAATGTTATGTTAGCGCTGCTAATTTGACTTAAACGGTGCTAATTTTTTTACTTTTTTCACAATAAACTGCCCAATATTTCTCAGAAGAGGTTTTATAAATAAGACACATTGGATTTGTGTGCTGTTTAGGATTTTCAGAAGACTAGCATAGCTAGCACTACGGCTAGTTTAGCAATACGACGCCTGGACATGATCACAATCCTTTTAATCCTGAAAAGCAGTTTATGTAAATAAACGCCAATATATTTTATGACGTTAACCTTATTCGAATGTCACTTTACTCACACCGGCATACTCCGTAGAACTTCGACTGGGCCTCGTGTTGTTGCCGTTGCTGTGTTTTTTTAACATCCAAAGCTAAAACGTGACCAAACTTGTACGATTTCACAGATTCTTTTCCAGCAAATTTTCTGTCAGTTTTGAGAGCTAAATAAACCTTAGAATGACTTTTTACAGAAACAATTTGTATCTTAGGTTAAGTCTCAGAAACGTTCACTAAGAATATGAAGAAGCTGAGACACTGGTGCTTCATCACGAACCTCTTTTAAAGGCTATAAGGTGCATATCCGCTCAAACAATTGAAATAATTCATCGAACGTATTTTCTTTAGGACGGTCACGTTTCCGATCAGCGACTTGTACAGATTAATTTCCAGCACGATCTCTAAAGATCGCAAGAGCCAGAAAGACCTTAAAATTCCTTTTTAGCGCTCAAGTGTAGCTTTTTATCGTACGTTAACTACATCATGATGTTATTTGACACTGGTGCTTCGTCTCAGGCTGTTCGTAAAGCTGTAAAGTGCGCACTTTTCCAAGTAACCTAGAAAGTCACCACGTGAGCCGCAAAGACGTGCAGAGAGATCCATCATTATTATTATTATTATTATTATTATTATTATTATTTAAACAATTGGTACATTGAGAAAAACCGTGAAAAGTGGCCAAGACAAAGTGAACATGTTACTGAATCTATGTTGCAAAAAATATTTATTATAAATAATGTTTAAATATTCATTTTCGAATAATTAAAATAAAATAGATACAATCAACATACTTTAGGCCAAAATAATAATAATAACAATTAAAAAAAATTAAATAGAAAATAAGTGACCTGAAAAGCATGAGGAAATATATACATTAATAATAATAATAAAAATTCATTCATTAATAAACAAAAATACACTGTAATAATAATAATAATAATAGTGGAAGTAAAATGAAGTAAGAAGAGACTTTCTTGCAGATCGAGCACCTGTTTTAGATTTGCCTTGGAGAGATTCTGTCGATTTTTCTCTCATCCATCCCAAGCCATAATCTCACTAACATACTCCAGTTTTCTTTTTCAAGCTTATTTTTTTTTTAGCTTTAACTTTTCAAATGCTTCAATGCAAGACTAAAAGAAATCGATCACTCCTCTGCACTGTATATATACACATATATAACTCTATATCTCTATAAATGTATACATATATTTCCTGGTCATTTCCGGTCATGTGAAAAGGAGTTTCGAAAACCGGCTGATGTTTGGGTGAGACCCTGAAATTCGCTGTCCATGTCAGGGACGAAAATAACGTGGAAGAGAGAAACAATTAAATAATAATCTTTTAAAAACCATCGAATTAAAATCTCGTATTTTTGGACTGAAAGTTTGAACGTTACTGCCAACACGCTGCCACAAAGTGTGGAAAAAAAGGAAAGGTTTCCCAAAAATAACAGGCCATGATCATTTCTAATTTTATTTATTTATTTATTTTTTTTACATTTTAATTCCTTTTATTTTTATGCTCAGTTTTATTCGAAAATGGTTACAGCGACGTAGAAAAACAATGATGTGTCTATTTTCATAAAATTGAAAATAATCAGTAAACAAAAGTTAAATAAAGAAATAAACCATATGTACGTTCATATTTTTTAGATTTTGCTACATAGATGGTCAATTCGGTGCCCTGTTACTTTTGGGACATCTTGTTTACATTTAATACAGTAGATTTGATTTGATTATTTGGTATTTAATGATCTGGACCCAACTTTCTTGACTGGATTGAGCCGGATCTAACTGCCCTGAGAGTCTCCTCATTCGGATTCTGACACTATCGCTATTGTAGTTTTATCTTCTCGCCCATTGTGAGCTTTTTTTTCCCCTTCTCATTGTAAGTGCATTTGGATTCAGTGCCGACTCGCTGTACTGTTCGATCTCCAGCATTGGTTTTTACACCGAACTGAACAAAAAGAAATAAATAAACCATTGTATTAGCTAAAGACAGTGAATCTAGTCGTTGTTTGTGGCATGGTTATAAAATAGGTTTTAACTGATTACAAAAAAAAAGTAAATAAATGAGACAAAGGTTTATTTTCATTTTTACACTGACTGTCTTGCTGATATTTCCTCTTCTTCTTTTTCTTCTTCTTCTTCTCTAGTGTGCAGTATTTGAGTAGCTAATGGAGCAGTATTAAAGGATAAATATCTTACTCGGTTGTAGTGTTTGAGTTTTGTCCTAGTTTGAAACATAAAAAAAAAAAAAAAACCTGTTCTGATGTTGCATATAAAGTATTCAGCAAAAACTCTCTCTCTCTCTCTCTCTCTCTCTCTCTCTCTCTCTCTCGTATCAGTCTTTTGTAATTTCACTAAGAATGCTTTGTAGCTGGCTGTAAAATTAATCAGTTTTTGTACATAAATGTGCCAACAGCTTGACAGTGGCTTTTTTCCTTTTTCTTTCTTTCTTTTTTTCATTTTTTGAACTGTAGAATTAAACTTGCTTGCAGAAATAAAGACACTTGTGTACTTGTTAATAAAGTCTTCTTCTGCTTTGTTACTTCATTTGTATCTTTATGGACGGCTACAGGGAGCTTTAGCTTTTCAGATATTCGGTCTAACGCTCCACCAGGAGTAAATTAGAACATAGGCTTAAATTAGGAAGAAGACAATGTTATTAGGAATAAAGAGAGGAAGAACGGGAGATTTTGAGAAAAAATTTGAGTGAAATAATGAGATTACTGAGAAATAGAGAGATTTTAAGAGAATGGTGTGCTTAATAATAATAATAATGATGATAATAATAATAATAATACAGGTGTGTATCCAGAGCAAGGGTCAGAACATAATCATTATTCATTCTAAAAGGCATTTTAATTTTAGTGCATTAAACATTTTTTTTAAATAAAAGAGAGAAAATGAGTGAAATCTGGAATATAATGAAGAAAAATAATAAAAGTCAGCATCCAGAGCGACAGTCAGAGCACAGGAGATACACAAACACTACTTAGAGCAATGATGTAAAGAACAAAGGCTAGGAAATGAAAATGATAAACAAAAAGGAAGTATGACAAAAATATCAACAAGACAATAGTTCCATCTAGTGGAGAAAATGGAAAAAAAAAACCCGCTTACTTCCTTCATTACCTCTTTCTTTCTTTCTTTCTTTCTTTCTTTCTTTCTTTCTTTCTTTCCTTCCACCCCTTTTCACTTCCTTTTTTATTTCCTTCCTTCCTTCCTTTTTTACTTTCCATTTTACTTTCTTCCTTCTTTCTTTCTTTCTTTCTTTCTTTCCTTTCTTTCCTTTCTTCCTCCCTTCCTCACTCACTCCCTCAGTTCCTGATGAAACATGTAAGATACGTAAGGGACAGAATTTGATGCACTTGATAACTGGCTTTTGTCAACAAACAACAAGGGATGCATAAATATATTTTATGCCAAAAGTATTACAAAACCTGCAAGCAAAGTTTTATGTATAAAAATCTGAAATTGTTATTTCAAATATAAATAGGAAGCATAAAAAATATTCTAAAATATGAATAAGACGGCGTGTAAAACGCTGAGCTGCGCTACACGTTTACACCAGAGAGTGGCAGTAGAGAGCTATAAAACATCCCCACATGAAGCTCAGGAGAGTCGCTGCTGGAACGTCAGGAGGTCTGACATCTCCTTTTATCTTTATTTATCTGTGGTTAAATAAACAATTGATATTCTTTCAAAGGCTTTTAAGATTTTTTCATAAGATTCATCATTTCCAACAACTGTACATCAATGTCTCGGTCATATGAAGAATAAATTATGTAAAGATTTTGGGTAGTGCAAATATAGTAAAATAATCAACACGGTGCCGGTGGTGTGATGAAGCGGAGTCACTCTTCCCACCCTGAAATGGAGTTATTTCTCACCAGTAACACCAGTGTTTTATTCTGCATGTACCACATCGATTGCCAACTACTACAATTTCTTGTTTATTAAAGACTGACACATCATACTTGTTATCCATTTTTTGTTACATATGTATATATATATATTCTGTAAACACTTTAATTCCTGTTCTTATTTGCATTATAGCAGCTGTAAACAACTCTTCTCTCACCAGACTCTTTTTTACTCTTTATTAAAGTACATAAGTCAAAAAAATGCTCTTCAGCTTGAACCACTGGTGACTCCTTCCACAAAATAAAAAGTTAAAATAAGCATCTCCCTCCAGAAAACTTCATCATTTAGCAGTTTAGCGCTGTCTCCAAAGTAATCAATTAAAGAAAAATTATGTGGAACAGTTAAAACACACTAAAACGAAACAAATAAAACACAAACATTCATAACAACTATTTTCAAAGAACTTCTGGAGACCTAAGAGGTTTTTTTGCATTTTTTTAATGAGGCATAAAAATCAAGGTTGATTTTTTTTCGTTTGCAGGATCTGAGAAATAAGATGTTCATTATTCCCTGCTGCAAGAAATGTTAAAAAAAATAGATAAGAAAATAAATGCATGTATTTCTTTGCAGGTGCATGAAACCAAGGTGACTTACGTGTGAAGCAGAATCCAATCCAGTGATTACTCATATATGTACATTGTTAGATCTTTTCTTATTGGGATATAAAAAAGTTACCGGTTGATTTCCTCAGATGACCTTGAGAGCAGATGAAGGATAAACTAGCTAATATAACACACAGGGTAATAATCTGAGGTGGAGGGGAAAAAATGAAAATGTCCTAATCATTTATTCAGTTCAATTCCATTTCAATTCAGTAAGTTTATTAGCGATTTTCACCTACGCGTTGTGAAACTGACACGAAGCTGTTTAAAGTGAAAAGCATGAAGTGCTGCAGGTATCGACTGAAACATAGCGTGTCAGAAACTGGACAGGAATATGACAATCACGCTCTGATTTAATCTCTCTCCCTCTCTCCGTCTGCTTCTCTGGTTCTTCTGGATGAGGATTTGACCGATCTATTAGCAAACACACACACACACACACACACACACACACACACACACACACACACACACACACACATGGGTGGCTGGGAGATAACAGAACCACTGGACCATTTGGGAATGTCAGCACTCATAAATCTGTCAGCCAAGTAACAAAGCCGTTAAATCAGCAGAGAGGACTGATCCAGGATCAGCCTCATCAGCACAAAGACACACCTGAATCTGTACTCAGGGACTCAAAGACTAGAAGAGCAGTCACGCTTCTCTCACACTCGGAGCTCGATGGTGAAGTATCTTTTCTCCTGAGATCTGAGGCAGGTACGAGATGGAGACAGATGAGGAGGTGTTTTATGACATGAATGTGAAACCTGTATGAGAAGCTTTTCCATCACTGCCGCTGTTCCGCCGCTCAGACACACACTCACGCTTCTGAGGATTCATGGTATAAGATAACATGAAGTTAAGCTGCCACTTTGCTTACATATAAATGTTGTCTGATACAATACAGTATATTATAGTACAATACATCCATCATCTATATGCTTTATCCATTAAGCGCCGTGGGGAAGCTGGAGCCAATCCCAGCTGACCTCAGGTGAGAGGCGGGGTTACACCCTGGGCAGATCACTAACCTATCACAGGGCTAACACGGAGGCGATCAACCATTCACACTCACATTTACAACTATGGACAATTTAGAGTAACTAATTAACCTAATCTGCATGTCTCTGGGCAGAAACCCATACAGACACAGGGAGAACACACACACACACACACACACACACACACACACCCCAGTCAGCCGCCAGGTAAGAACCCAGAACCTTCTTGCTATGAGGCAACAGTGCTAACCACTGCTCCATAATACAGTACATTACAATATAATACGATACGTGTAATATAATTATTAGATTTCCAAGACTGTAATTGAGTGTCATTGTGCAAAACAGGGTCTAGGACAAGAAATACTGACCAAGAACAAAAAGGAACTATAGGACCAGATTGGAGATAGGATCTAACAGGAACTGGGCCCATATAAAACTTAGGATCAGGCCAGAAATAGGCACACTGAACAATGTGTAGCTAAGAACTAAAAGGACCTGGGACTAGAAACAAACAGCAAGTAGGAACAAACAAAAACTAGAACCAAACAGGAACCAAGACGAAACAAACCCTAAGACTAGGCACAGACAATGAATAGGAAAGTACAGAAACTATGACAGTGAACAATGTGTGACTAAGAACTAACAGGAACTGGGGCTAGGAACAAACAGGAACTATGACCAAAGAAAAAAAGGACTGCAGGAACAACAAGAAGTAGGATGAAACAGGAAATAGGACGTAACAGGATCTAGGTCGAACAAACCTTAAGATTAGGCACAAACAAGATATAGGAACATTGAACAATGCGTAACTAAGAACTAAAAGGACCTGGGGCCAAGAACTAGCATGAGCTTTGACCAAGGACAAAAAAAACAAGGAACATACAGAATGTAGGAACAAACAAGAACTAGACCCAAGCATGAACTAGGAAGAAACTGTTACAGTGAAAAATTTGTGGCTAAGAACTAACAGGTACTTCAGGAACCCTGACAAGGACAAAAGGAACTAAGGAAATAGGATAAAACAAAATAAGAAACAGGACCTAAAAGGAACCAAAAAAACAAAAACAAACAAACAAACAACTTAAGACTATGCAGAAATGAGAACTAGGATCAAACTGGGTAAAAGACCAAAAAAAGGATCAAGGACCAGACAAAATGTATGATTAGGCACAACCAAGGACTAAAAAAGAACAGAAACTAGGAGGAACTAGGACGCAGAATTAACCTGAAACAAATTGCAGCTATGACTACGAACAAGGACAAGCTGGAAATCAACAGAGTGTAGGAACAAACAGGAACGTCACCTGTGAAACAAACAAGAACCAGAACAATAAATGCAATGAAAAAAAGGAATGAAAAGGAACTATAGCAATTCTGAATTGTTCTTGAGAAACTGGACACAGATCTTATCAGTTTAGGTTATTTCCTCTCTTCTACTAAGGACAAGGAACAAGCAGGAATGAAGGCAGGGAACTAGGGGAAATGAAAATCGCACAGAAAGTGAAAGCATGAAGAATCAGAAACAAGTAGCAGGATAAACTGTGAAGTAGCATTATACACAGGACTGGCAAGTCTTACTGCATCCTAAAATTTAAGAGCCAATCACATTCTAGCATGCAAATGCACGTAACACCAGTTTGCCGTGTGTGTGTGTGTGTGTGTGTGTGTGTACAGTTGGGGGTGTTTCCAATGCATATATATTATTAGAAGCTGGATTTTATACTGAGGATAAAACCGTGGCCATTTTCTGTTCTCAAAATACTTTCAATAAGCACATCAGAGCCTGGCACCTAACTTCCTGTTACAAATCCTTACCAGTGAGATTTATATTCTTTTTTACAGGCAGGTAAAGGCTTAAGATGGATCAAATGCAGTTAATCAGCTTTCATCAATGCAGTTTAAGAAATTTAACCTGTGCAAGTGTGCCCAAGCACCTTGAATGACTTCACGTCTCACCACTTTTGAGAATTTCCAATCAATAGTGATGGATTTTGAATCGATTTCACAGGAACTCAATGACCCAAGTCAGAAATGTCACTGTTTACCTCAAGAAAGCAGAAAAAGCGATCTACTCTCCATATACGGAAATGTGTACTACATATAGTAGCTTCTAAACCATACATTTTATGTAACATCGCACTGTATAATTGATGCCATTTTGAGGACAGAATAGAGGAATGGCTGCACTAAAGACATGCATTTAATTTGCTATGCTGTTGGTCGCGATAATCGTAAAGGAAGCAAGGGATTAATGTTTTATTGTACCATCAAAAAACGTGGGACGCCACCATAAAAAGGACTACGCATACCAGAAATGGAACGGTATATAGATGCTTTTTTATCTTTTAAAGACAGGAGGTGTTAGCAGGTTTAAATATAACATAATCCTAACATTACTAAAACAAAATTGTATGGAAGTATCGACTGTACAGTGTGCACTTCCTGCCCTCTAGGAGAGTGATGCTAAAATGATCTGTGTGTGGTGTGAGTGATGTACAAGCCCAGAACAGGAGAATAAAATCAAAACAGCGAGATCGATTAGCTTCCAACTGAAACCAAGCTGTGAACGTAATGAGACCTCACACAAAGTCGCTAATGAAATGCCGGTCATAAACACTGGTCATGTGCTATAAACATGATGAAAGAGCGCAGTGGTGTCCAAATATCATACAAAATTAACTCAAATATTAATATTAATTAACCTTAATACTGATGTTAACACAATAATATTAGAACACCGTAATCAGCAGATTTCTTTCACATTAGAATTTACACAGAGCACCCATTAAATTTGGTGTAGTTTGCATGAAACGGGCTCTATATAGCCAGGCCTCAGCCTCACAGCACTTTTGGCCCTGTGCAGCTTCCATAGTGTGGCCAAAACAAACATGGTGGACAACACAGGCAAAAGTAATCTCAGCGGCATGTAACAACACAACAGGTAAATCCAGTAAATGTTCTTGCTGGTTTTGATATGCAGTTTATGTGGCAGGTTTGAGGGGATTTGTATCATGTAAGTGTGTTTAGAGTCCAACCAGATGCTAATTGTGTGTTTGCACCAGTGTTTGTGTAAGTGTATTATTGTTAATACACTGCCACGCACCTGGGGAGCCATTTTCTTATCATTTGTTGTTTCTTCATGATATCAGAACAAAAGTGAATAGAAATCATGCATAGAAAATACCTTAACAATATGGATAACATGGATAAGGGCTAATTCAAGAGGCCCGAGTACTGAGCTTTGAGGTATACCAATGCAGAATATGCATGACGTTTCGTTATCTTTGAAACTCTTTATTGAAATGCAGTCTTCTGCAAATTTTTCTTCTTCACTAGAGCTTTTCTTGTCCTAGACTCAACACCATACACAATCACACTCGCTGTGTGTCAATCGATAGAATCCTTCCTAAGTGGGCAACAATTTTGGACACGGTAGTAAAGCCTCATGACCAATTTCAGGCAGCTTCTGTTTGAGCTCTTTGTTTTGACCAAATTTAGTGACAGCCTTAAATATATTTTTCTTCATATAGGCCAGTCCTAGGATTCCATGAAGGTTTCTACAATTGTGGTGGATCAAACTTCGCACTTACTGAGTAGTCTTTTGCAAACAAATCATAGTTGGCTTTGTATTTACGTTCATACACTGCCAGAAGTGCTTTTTGCGACTAAAATAAACCAGCTAGCATAATACCACCTCATTACTTGCATTACAAGCTTATGCAGTCAAGTTGCTAGCCGATAAGGATAGTTTGCTAGTTAGCTAGCTAGAGGTTATAGTTAGCCATCAATAGACATGTTTTATCAATCTTCTCTATATTTGTATAACTTTGTGGAGACCTTCCATTATATAATCATTACTAAAGGTAATTAATTTTATGTCAAATAAATACTGAAAAACATATATACACTACCGGTCAAAAGTTTGGACACACCTTCTAATTCAATTATTTCTTTATTTTTATGACTTTAAAAGAGA
>JAQQZX010000039.1:3196001-3210013 GCA_030068355.1 Notoglanidium maculatum | reverse complement strand
CTACTCTAAATTGCCCATAGGTGTGAATGCGAGTGTGTGTGGCTGTTTGTCTGTGTTGGCCCTGTGGTGGACCGGCGTCCTGCCCAGGGTGTACCCCGCCTCTCACCCGAAGATGCTGGGATTGGCTCCAGCTTCCCCGCGATCCAGATGGATAAAGCGCTATAGATAATGGATGGATGGATGTTTTGCAGTATATGTTCAGGATTAGAATTTTCAACAGATACACACACCTCTATTTTGACGGTCAACAGCCAGGGGAAAAGCTTTTAAAGCGCCACCCCATCAATATTGATAAAAATCCTCATCATTGAGATGACTATAGAGAATTATGGTTATTAGATGTTCGATGCCGATATCGTGTACAGTGTATATTCACAGTGCTTTAAATGTTAGTGTTTTACTATATATATATATATACACACACACACCACCCCCCCCCGCCCCCTCATAAGAGAATAGTCATGAGGAGGAAATGATTTTGTGAATAAGAGAAGACCTGAGGAAGAGGGTAGTCAGAGTTCAGTTCACATTGATTAATAATATTTATTACAGTCTTGTTTTCTTTCCTCTCCTTTAATTAGGTGTGTGTGTGTGTGTGTGTGTGTGTGTGTGTGTGTGTGTGTTGGGATTTCTCATAATTCAGCTCTTAATAAGAGGAAATGAAAAATGTGCTAGAGGTCAAACACACACAACACACATTTTGCATTTCTTTAATAACTATACAGAGTCTGACAGACATTACAAAAAGGAATGAAACTCTAGGGAAATAATCTAGGGTTAGGGTTAGGCTGGAATGGTGGGATACAGCACTGTTACTGTTACCACCCTGAAGTTGATTGTTTTCCTACTGCAGCATGCCCCTGAGCATTTTATTCCTCTTCTACCACAGTAATTTGACAGCAATTACAATTTTTATTTGTTAAAGAATAGTCATACTTTTCACCCATTTATATTTCTTATAAATAGATTCATATTAATAAAGATGCGTTGTTCTTTTTCTCACCAGCCTCAATTTTTTTCTTCATTTTTTTTCTTGATGTCAATAAGACAAAAACATGCAGCTCATCATGGTAACAAGAAACCACAGAATGCAAACTCCTCGACCCTGAAGACATGTTTTACATTTCTTGTCGCATATCTTGAAAACAAGTGCACATGCCCAGTAGTCAGGGAGTCAGAAGCCCTCCATCACAGCAGCAGCTGGTGGTTTTTAAAATACAGGCCGTACAGGTGTTATGGAAGGATATATTTATACATCTGTGTGCATCCTGTTTTCTCAGTTTGATCAGTGGATCTGAGCTCCTGTTTACTTCCCAGTCTCTTCTCAGAATTAAGAGCACCTATAAAACTTTTTCAAAAAAAGTAAAAAAAAACGACCTAAGCTGCCAACTAACTAGCTAAATTTCTAGAAGGTAGTGACAGACCTAGACCTATACATAAACATGCAAGATAACTTTATACTTAATAACAATCTATCGTAATTGTGTAAAACACTGAGTCTGACTGGTGCTATGTTTAGATTAAGTTTGAGATGTCAGTAATGTTTACCATTTCAATGATTGGCAGTTGGTTATAAGGTTCCACTTCTTTGGGAGGTAATGACCTGGATAAGCCGAGTGAAAGTAGGACAAGTA
Organism: Notoglanidium maculatum; assembly: GCA_030068355.1. Taxonomy (NCBI): domain Eukaryota; kingdom Metazoa; phylum Chordata; class Actinopteri; order Siluriformes; family Auchenoglanididae; genus Notoglanidium; species Notoglanidium maculatum. The sequence goes on along the minus strand of JAQQZX010000039.1, from coordinate 3,208,379 downwards.
AAGGTTGAGCTGTCCAATAGATGTTGAGATAGTGGTGGTGTTTGTTTGGGGTTTTATTGGGTTTATTTTTTTGGTGTGGTTGGGTTTAAAATGGCATCTGAAAGCCTACAGTACAGTGAGTGTCAATCTTTGGTCCCATTAAAACCCAGTGTACTTGAACTTGCCTTTAGAGCCCATAGAATCTGTGTGCCATTGTAGTCCTATCCAAGCTGTGTCAAGAGCTTTTGAGCATCTTGGATCTCATATTGTCCTCCATCACAATCTGGCTTGCTGCTACCTCCACCTTCTCCACGACCAGGTTGCAGCGAGTGGTGTGCTGAGCTGAGCTCATCGGCTGTCAGCTCCCATCAATAAAAGATTTGTTCAGCACCAGTGCAAAGAGGAGAGCTGGAAAGGTTGCTGCCGAGGTAGCAATCACCAGGCGAACAGCTTTTCATCAGTCTGTCATGATGGAGATTCAGGAGACGTCCACAGCTTCTTTCCTCTAACCATCTCACATAGTGTCTCGAATAATCCCAGAACCCCAGTGGAGCCCATTTAGACAAGAACAATTCCAAGTCTGGATTTTCTCTCCATTTCTACCTGCAGTACAACAGTAAGTCTTGCACTATAGTCAGTTAATGTTATCTCACGCGGCTTCTGGGCTCTGGTCTGCATAATGTGAACATTGCTCGCAGAGTGTCGTGTCATCACACATTGGCTGTCGTTTTCACATTTTATATAAACTGCGTGGCTTGAATATGTTTAAATACTGTGTGTTCATTTTTCATTTCTTTTCTGGTTTTTAGGTATTATTGATTGATTGTTCATTATGTCCTGTAACGTTGTCCTGTACTTCCTGTCTGGTGCTGAGTCACAACCAATTCTGGTATGTCAGTTCATACTGAGTGTTCTGAGGGCTGAGCTTGTTATTGTAGTGAGATATTTGCTCATTTGATTTGCTCATATGTTGAATTTTACCAGGAGTGATGAACAATATCGACAGATTTCTGCATTTAATAAAGAAACATTTAGTCGACGTGTTTTGGTGCAATTTTATGGGAAGTCGGGCTTCACGTGTAATAGACCTCACACAAACACACACACACACACACACACACTGCAGCTAACTGAGAGACACATTGACCCTTATGTTGTATCACATTTATCATTTGCTGGTGTAAAATGCCAACGGCTGTCCCGTCAGTGAGAAACCAGTGAGCGGTGTTTGGCAGGAAACCATATTCCCCACATGCTGAGCACACAGGAAAATGTCAATACACACTGCAGATTAAAGGTTCAGTTCACTAAATGTTGGCCACACGTCTTCCCGAGACGAGGTCTCAGCACGTTCGTTATAGTCACAACATAATAGCGCTGATATAACATCGGTCTCTCTGTCGGGAAAAGCAGATTTGTTTGTGAAATGCCTTGTAGAACTGAATGTCTGACGTACGATTAAAAAAACAAAAAAAAACCCAGGTTGTTATAAAAATTCTGGATGAATCCATTTCTCACGGCTTCCCACTTCAGCTCTGTGCTTTTCTCCATTTCTTTTAAACACAAAAAGATTGGAATTTCTGTGTCTTTCTAGGTGTATGGAGACAGTGCAGTTTGTTACAGTAAGTAAGGTATAAAACACTCCATGCTGTGCTGTTAGAGGAAAATAATCAATGACTGTTGATTTTCCTATCCCAGCATATTCCCAGGTGTTTTATTGATGTTATACAGCAGGAATTTGTCAAGGATTGCAATGTATTCATTACAGAATGATGTGCCGCAATTTTTGTCCGTTTATAGTTACGTTTAATGTTGTAGATTATTTTAAAGTGTAAACTCTTTTGTCCTTAAAGAGATGGAAAACTCACCTCGGACTGTTAGAGCTGACACTGGAGACTCCTTCCATAAATATTATAAAAGACTCTCCTTAATATCAATGATCATATGTTTTTTTTAATTATTTTTTTTTGTTACTTATTTTTTATTTTAGTATTAGTGTAAAAGTTATTAATATTTAGTTTAACTTTTTGTTGGTTTTATTTATTTATTCTGCATAATGATTTTCAGTGTTAAATGGTGTGTGTATATAAATGGAATTTATTATTATTATTATTATTATTATTATTATTGTATGGAGTGTGTGCCATACAAATCCCTGTTTGTTGTTACTATAGAAACCGTAATCTATTAGAGCGAAGACCTGCTTTTACGGAAAATTGGCACTTTCTGACCAATCAGAATGGAGGATTCAGCAGCGCTGTGCTATAAATATGTTTCACGTAAGTCTGATTTGTAATATCCTGAAGTTCACTCTGACTGCTCTGTTCTCTTTAAACCTCGATGTCGTGTGATGATTCCAGAAAGCTCCGACTTCGTCAGGACATGGCGTCTATCTGAAGCGCTGATCTTGTGAAGTGCACTACAAAGTGCTGTTGGAAAGGTGTGATGTTCTCAGTATAAAACGCCTCGGCTGTGTCTGATCAGAAAGATCAACACTCGTCTCAGCAGATCTGCCGAAGCTATTTATAAAATACGCCAAATGTGAGACGACTTCATTACACGACTTGGTGTAAATGTTACAGTATGCAAATGACAGAGGAGCTTAAACCGGCGCTGCAGGAGGACACGAGGGCCATCCATCACGCAGTATCACACTGAGATAAGCACCGCGCTCGTCAGAGATCATACACACATGCAGTTATGGGACTTAAATTATTCAAGTTTTTCGAAGGTTTTACTAGCTAGAAATATCAAACTGTTATACACATATACGTACAGTGTCATGACAGTAACATCAGGAAGAAGGAGCATGAGAAGATCGAGAAGTACCAAGGCCTGAAGGAACAACTGGAACAGATGTGGAAGGTGAAGTCCAAAGTGGTTCCAGTGGTAATAGGAGCATTAGTGGCTGAGGCTCCCGAACTTTTGGGTGGCTCCAACAGATTCCAGGTAAAACAACTGAATTCTCTGTCCAGAAATGTCCAGTACTCATTTTTTTAATTATTTTTATTTTTTTTATAACACGTCAATTTTTTCTGTTTATAGTTACATATAACATTGTAGAATGCCCATAAAACGTTGGCTCCTGTTCTCACTTATCTTGTCGTTACTTCATCAGCATCTGTTTTTTTTTTTACTTTGAAGTTATAGTTAAAAGATCAAAAACAATAAAGGCTACCATCAGCGAAAAGATTTACATTGGACTGTTACAAAGCACTGACTCTGCAGACTCCTTCCATTAAAGCTAAAGACTTCTCTTTATAGAAAACTTCACCATATCAATGATATAATTATATGTCTGTTTTTTTTTTGGTTTCTTTTGCTAAATACCAAAGGTTTTCTTTTAAAGAAAGTTTCTTCTGTTTATGTGGAGGGTCCACCATACAAGTCCCTGTGAATGCGATGTTACTATAGAAACGACAACATATGAGAAAGTATGCATTAATATTTATTCACCTGACCAATCAGATTTCAGAATTCAGTCATAAACAGTTAAATGTTGGTTTGTTTTTTCTTTGTTTGCCCTTTTTTTTTTTTTTTTTTTTTTTTTTAAATAAATAATGCAGGACATTATTATGAATTTAAGAATTGAACTCTGTAGGCTAAATATTCTCATTTGAAAAATTCCTCAGACGTTTCACGTAGCGACTGATTAGTCTCGGATAATAAAAGTGAAAATGATGGCGGGCTCAATGCAAACCAACCACCTGCTCCCTGTGCAAACCAGATAAAAAGTAATGAACACACCCCCTCTGCTGAAACTGAACCAGAGTCACATCCAATTCATCTTTTAATACGTCCAGTGGTAAATGATGGCGTGATGAACTTGTTCCTCGCTCCGCATGTTAATTGGCCTTCAGTGGGAAGATAGATGTAGGAGGAGTGTAGCTACAGGCTTAGTGAAATATGATAATGGAAAGTTTATAGCGTGAGTTTTTCAGAGAGCGAGAGCTGAACAGTGTGGTATTGACAGTCAGGTCTGGGTATCATATCATGTCCATAATAACGAGGAAGAAAAATCAATTGATTCATGAGGTTATGTGGATCTAATGATTCTCCGTCAGCTTGTTAGTCGCCTGCAGCCAACGAGCGAAGGGAATTGAACAAACTTCATGTACGATCATGAAATGCTGTGGCCGGGAAGAAGAATGGAAACGTGGGCTTATTTTTAGAGATCTGAGAAAAGAAGAGAGAAAGCCGCCGTTAGAAATAAGTCCGAAAAATCTTCAGATGCGAATAATCGCAGATTTTGTTTTTTGTTTTTTTACGTGCCACTTACTTTCTCGTTGTTAGTCTCGCCATTTTCTTTAAGAAAAGGCAAACATCTCATGAAAACTGCAAATTTTCACAGACTTGATTGCTATTCAGAAGTTGCGTGAGATTTACACACACAAGGTGGAGTTTGCTTAAATCTGAGCTGTATTACATTTTAAAGGAAAAATGCCAGTTCCCTACTTCAGTATGAGTTTTCTATTGTCATGTAGAGCTTCTGTGAACTTCTACTGAAGGAAAATCTGGCAACGTTGGAGACACCAGCCACATTCAATTGGCAGTTGTAGTTCCATAATCTGAATAGGCCTCACAGAAAGTCCATTTTAAACATCTGCATAACCTGATTCTGAATACGAGGAACTTTCCCCTCATAAACACTGATATAACTTTTGGACTTAAGTTTCCAATTCTGAACACAATCCAAGATTTCTTCCTCACACAGTCTTAGTTCGGCTTGTTCATCAGTGATCTAAATCTACATTCATGGTTGTTTTTATATAAACCATCCAGATCAAATGGAACTGAATCATAAATTTAAAAGCACTTATTAAATACAATAGCTGCATACTGTAATTATTCTAATTACATAAAAGTCAGTGTTGATAATTATAAGGCATCCAGTATGGTTTTTACAAGCTTATTTTTCCACCAATTTGGTTCTGAATTTATACTATGTTACAGTCATGACGAACTTAAATGCCTTATAAACCTAACATTAGTGATGGCTTATAAAACTAACATTACCGATGTGCAATAATTCACTTCAAAAACCATTTCTAAAAGCACCTTGAGGTTTTTTTTTTAATGGAAGAGGTGAAAATTCCTGGAAAGCCAAAGTGTCATGATGGAGCATGATAAACCTCTCATATTCTTCAATAGCATTCGGAATAAAAGTGCACATCCGGCATCACTGCCTTAGGGCATGTTATTGCTTCTCTCTTTCTCAGTGCCACTATTGGATGCATTTCTCATTTATTTCCTCCTTTCATTTCTCTCAAGTGTCTGTCCACACAATGAAATATGGGAGGCTTTAAAAAAAGGCAGATGGAGCAATAAGAACACCATGAGTGTGTATTTCACACCGTGCTGCGCTAAATTACAATATCTCTCATAAAGAATGGATGTGTGTGTGTTTGATTCCAGTCATATAGAGGAAGCTTGCAAATAACAAGCAATCATATGCGTGTACATAAAGCAGAACTGCATCAAGGCACTTGAAAGTGAGCAGAAGTTTCAATTGGAAGCTCTGTTTGGTAAAGAAGTGTGCTATGCAAGACAGAAGTGTGTGAAAAGCACCTTCTCTTCTCTTCTTCACTTTTTTCCTCCAGTTGTGCAGAAGTGCTGTGTTCAGCTTTATGCAAACTCTGATGTTTTTTGCTAAGCCTGCTCTCATGGGATGAAGTGTTTCAGCTCAGATCAGGGCTTCAGGGGTTCAGGGTTGAAGTTGCATGTACAGTAACAGCCATCATCTCATCAGTGTAATCAAAACAAGGCTGTGCTTCTTTTAAAACACAGGGGTGGGTTGCTAGGCCCGGGATGATGTGAACCGTTATATGTGGTTAACAAAATGGTGCAGGAAAAGGACATTTAAAGCAGGCAAAAAAAACCATGCCTCCTTCACTGAGACTGGCACACAGAGGCCACACCTCCTTTTAATGAACCTGACACCCACACAGGCCACACCTCCTTTCACTGGGATTGAAGTGCTCAGAAGCCAGATCTCCTTCACTGTAAGTGACCCTCATGCAGATACCACTTCACTAGGATGGACAGAGACAGAGGCCACGCCTCCTTCCCTTTAACTGACAGACAGAAAAGCTACGCCTCCTTCACCGAGACTGACATAAGCAGAGGCCACGCCTCCTTCACTGGGACTGGCACAGAGGCCATGCCTCCTTCACAGAGACTGACACAAGCAGAGGCCACACCTCCTTCATGGAGACTGACACAGAGGCCACACCTCCTTCATGGAGACTGAGGTCACGCCTCTTTTAATAGAACCAACAAGCAAAGAGGCCATTCCTAATTCACTGGGATTGACACTCTTTAAAAACCATGCCTCCTCCACTGTGAGTGACACCAATGCAGAGGCCACGCCTCCTTCACTGAGACTGACAGCCACAGAAGCCACACCTCCTTCAGTGAGACAACAGGCAGACTGGCCCTGCCTCCATCAATTGGAATGATGGCACAGAGGCCACATCCCCTACATAAAAAACACATAGGCCACACTTTCTTCACCTATACAGACACAATGGCAATCCCTCCTTTGCACATAACGAAAGACAGAGACCACATCTTAACTGGAACTGACACCCACACAATGGCCACACCCCCTTTACTGAGACTGACAGACATGACAGCCACACCCCCTTCCCTGAGACTGAGATAATACTGTACTTTCAGCATCTGCTCTGGACTAAAATAAGTCTTATATGCTAATTGGAGTTCATACACCACAGTGTAACACATCTGTCTCCAGCTGGCAGATGTTCCAACAATAAAACAAACGTCTAAATGTTATTTGGATACATTTTGTATGAATCCTTTTGAGAAATCCTTTTGTATGAATCCTTTTGGGCCCTAGGAAACAGTTTCTGAATCACAAGGAATCGATCTAAGTGCATTTAAATCTTAAATATTCATGAATTTGTAATTGATGCATATTAACATATATAACATACATAGTAACATTCAGGATGAAAATGATTCTTTTATGACCCTGGTTATGAACGAACATGTTGTCTTTTGTAAGTGATGCAGACAGCCATTAATTTTGTACGTTATGAAAAATAATACCAACGTGTTTGATGGCTATTTGAAGTGCACTCGCGTAAAGACATGCACAGCACTCTGATCACACAGCCTTGAGGAACAGAAGCTTGTAATGTTATTTTCAATAAATGTACTTTTTCTTTTTCTATACCAGTATGTACTGTATTTTGTTAAAGATTACAATTTAACAAAATGTCTTAAATTTAAAAGTTTTAACTCACATTATTAAAAATTGTATTCCATGCCGCACGCAGTTAGCTTGTGTATACAACAGCCTGAATTGCATGCCTATTACGTATTATCACTAATAATACTATAACATTAGCCCTAAAAACACTCAGATTGCTCGAATGCCTTCCATCCATTTTGACAATACTTTTTCATATATGAAAATGATTTTCAGTGTGCCTGTATGAATCGGCAGCATGCATCAAGGCTCTCATTAGGACATAGCAGCATGAATGTTATAAGGGACATCTTGTAATCTTGTATATACTGCATCATGTGTGCCAACGATACAGAGGTTGTCCTCTTCAGCTCTGAAATTAGGAAGGTAATGAAATATCTGTCTCCTATTTCACCATGTTGAAATGTTGCTCCATGTAGGCTTCTGTTTTGTAATTTTCCATCTTTTCTGTCAACTTGGAGGCTGAATGCACCGGTGGCAGGATCATGAAAAATGTCAAGTTCATTAGATTCAAATATTATTTTCTTGCTTGCAGCTGTAGTGGCTCATGAGCTGTTATAGCCTGTCGTAGTTACTCTGCTGCACTGTCACTTGTCATTAGCAGCCGTATGATATGAATTGTTCTTTAGTATTAAGATATCTGCCTTAAGCTTGTTTCCAAAGAGAGTGTGTTTTACTTGGGGGTACCTTCTATTCACAGCTCTGCGTCTTCCCTTCATGTGCTCTATTAGGCCGTAAATATTCAGATGCAATTTGCTTTGATCAAAAAGTGCAAGTTCTTTATTAGTACCTAGAATAATGAAGACTACTAAAAGGGAAAGAGCTTTTTTCCGCCTACAAATCCCTACAGCTATGGAGCAGACTTCCAATTAGTGTTGAAGATTCAGACACAGTCTCAGTCTTTATGTCTAAGTTGAAAATATACAGAAGGTGGACTGCGAACCTGCTTTATATCCCAGGGTGCCCTCATGCCTGTGTTTTGCCTTCTGTGTTTCCCCTAGTTATGTTCTCATGGCTAGACCTACCGGAGTCTCTGCTTGCACTCTGATCACAATGTATACCCTTTTAAACCACTGTAGGATAAGAGCACACCTAATAATCTGTTTCCTGCTCAATAGTGATCTAAATCTACAGCCAGACTGGCTTTGTGACAATGTCTATTGTTAACCTGTTACACTCTGGTCATCTGCTTGGGCATTTTTGCCTAAAATGCATATCCAATTTCCAGATTGGCAAGTCATGTTACAGGTAATCCCCCAAAATAAAAAGAATTATCACTTAGATACCTTATATGCAATCTAAAATATCCAAAACATGTTAAACTGCAACAAATAAAATTGATTTCAATTGAGGTTATAGTTTACAAGTTTGTTTATTTGTGTGCTTGTTTGTTGTCTTGTTTTTTAATTCCTTTTCAGTAACTGTCTTTTTCCTGGGCAGGGTTGCAAATTCAGCTAGTTTCAATTATTTTTAAATGTAGTCACTCCAGATTCGTTAATGTAACTTCAGTCTTCCACAACAAAATACATTTAAAGATGGAGGATGTAGTGAAAAATAAATGTAGAATGCAAAGTTTCCAGAGAAACAGAATTTTTTTTTTTTTTTTTTTTTTTTTTGGAGGAACAAATAAAGTACATTCTGGCATTTGGTACTGCGATGTAGAAATCTATAAATCTGTGATACATGGTGACTTTGCTTTGGACATTTATTATACTGTAAGTGGCATTTATCATACTGTTCCTCTTCTAGTTAAAGTGACAGATTAACAGCTAAAGGTCTTTTCACCTGTATTTGTGGGGGGAAAAAAAATCTAATATAATACAATCAAACAAACAATGACAACAACATACCATAGCCAGGAGGACCACTCAGCCCAAACACGGTTAGAAAAATGGAGCAGTTTGAAGGTCAAGTGTTTTGCTGGACAACATAAGTGTTTAGTGCAACAGCACCTGAATGTTAGACCTTCTTATGAAAGAAGTACATTTACCAAAAATTATTAACCATTATTAAGCTGGTAATGATGCAATACTATGAACAGTATCTCATAAATCTATTCTGATGAAGCAATGACACAATTACAATCACACAAAGTGTGTATCAATACACACTCATGTCATGGTGCATATTCATATATAAATACCTAAATTAAGTTCATTACCAAAAAACAAAGATTAGAATGCTAAATTTTAGTGTCTCCGAATTCACGTCTTCTGCTCAGCACTGCATCTGTGTTCAATCCTGCCTCATTTGTACATCACTTTGCATAAAACCATCTTCCGAATGAGTGAGTGGAAACCTCTCCACATAAAGGTCATCATCATTAGGGAGTTTATGGTGAAATGCATCATTCGAGTGAGGAACAAACCTTTCCACAGAGCAGCAGACCTCCGGGAGAGGCCTGAGGTGCTTTTTATAGAGCGCTGAACATGTTTTGTTTTTTGGATTGGCGTGACACGACCACTCTCACAGTGAACTCAGGGGAGATTTAGTCAGCATGTGAGCATAGTGCTGCTGTAAACCTGCATCATCTTCATATTTGTACAGCTTCAGAAACATCTGTGCATTTTCTCTGTGCTGTTGTTTTTTCGTTTATTTGTTTAAGCTTAATGTGTAGCAGCTCCAATGATTTTTTTTTTTTTCAGATCGCCCACCTCCGTTTCTATAACAGCTTTTTTTTTTTCCTCAGAGACATGTATGGTAGATGTTCCACATAACCATATCAACAATTATCTTTTTTTTTTTTTTTTTAAATCTGGTTAAGTTTTCTGTAAGAAGGCATTTAATGGAATGTGTAATAGAAATGTCAGCACCTCGTAGCAGTCAAAATGTCAACATTTCAGCATGTGCTGCCACAGGCTTTTGATCTATTCCTAATTCTAACATGCATAATATTTCTTAAGGTTATTATTGACCCCATTGGAAGACTTTTCCTGCAGCAAAAATGTGCAGCGTATATTGTCATCACTACTGGAATTAAATGTGCAGTCATCGGCTCTAATCCAATAGACCTTTTCAGCAAATATCTATACACGTTCCACTAGCTGTCCGTTTTGTGTGTGCACTGAAACAAATCTGGTGCTTGTACACAGCCCTGGCTCTGTAAATGGGGAATCAAAGTAAGTCAATTGGACCGAGACGTACAACAATATTCCAGCCAATCAGTAACAGGGGGTGTATTCCAGCCAATCACAGGGAAAGGGGAAGGTGAGTGTGGAGCTAGAGGGGTGCTGTTACTGGTCTTGTAATGTTTGGCCATGAATTTGGGGGGCGGAGCTTCTGCAGGAGCATTGACAGGGGGTGTGTATTTGTTTGGTTGTTCAGTTTAGCAATATCATAATACTGTATATAAGAAAACCATCTTTCCTATCTAGAAAATGCAGGACCTATCACATTCTTTTGGAGTCCTAGCCAAAGATGGCTATGGCATCAGTACGACTTGTCTAAGTATCCCCACAATAATAATGTGGATGCTTAAACCATTAAACCATAATTTTTATTTAAAACCATGCTGTATTACTCACCATTTACTTTATAACCACCATCCATTCCAATTACTCAAAGTGTTTGTGCATCTGCAGTAAGTGTCATGTTGATCTATTTCCATCGTGCCACTGGGATCGGTGCACCTGCTTGGTGCGAAATTTAATTTGCACATCACCTGTCAACCGGTATTAACCAGCATTCGTTTATGTTGTCATGCTAAGCCACCTTAAGAGCTCAAACTAAACTAAATTGCTTGTTTCTCTGAGTAATCAACATCCAGTCATCTCTCTCTGTTCTCAGAGAGCATCTGTTTGTGTTGGCCATAAGCCTGAGGCAGGTATTGACAAGGCTTGCCCTTAGTGAGTGAAATTCAATTTGTGACAAATAAAGAGTGACATACTGTGGCTTGCTTCACTCACTAATAAGTTCCTTCTCACATCCATCCCTCACTCAACAGACATGGGAATGCTGAGACTAACAAACCCCAACAAACATGTACATAGAGTGCCTGTCTAAGCGTTTAGTGAAGTGGTGTGTCATCAGCCTTCACATGAAGACAGCCAACGACCAGCAAGTGAAGTTCACTCCACTGTCTGAGTGCCAGGACAGAGAAGAATCTTGATGCAAGTCGACGCAAGAGAAAGCTTGATGAGTGGTAGGTTGGGGTGTGTTTTTGGCATTGTAGGTGAACGTCAGTGTTTTAAATCTGATGCAATTCAACCATTGAACTTCCACAGGTTTCAAAGGTGAGCAAAGCAATGAACGCTGAAGGTTAAGTACTAATACATTCTGTCACCACTGAGACTCTTAAATCTGTCACCTTGGCCTGGAAGGGTAGAACATGCAGGGTCAAACTCATCCATCAGGAGCTGCAAATCCATGATGTGGTCATTGCTTTAAAAAAAATATATAGGGTCTTCAGATCCAATGCGGTTTTGCAGAAAAAAAATGCCACACCACCCGAAGCTATGCCTGACCTTACTACCATGTAATTTAATTCATTTAACAATTTAACTGGATCCACTTTTATTTGTGTAGTGCTTTTAACAGTAGACATTGTCACACAGCAGCTTTACCGAAATTCATATATAAATCTTAATCACTCATGAGTAAGCCAGAGGCAACAGTGGTGAAGAAAAGCTCCCTGAGATGACATGAGGATGAAACATTGAGAGCTCAGAAGGGATTCTCTTTTGGGTGACACCAGAGAGTGAGATTACAAATCATTACAGTAGACTGTTATATATAGAGAAAAGGCACAAACACTTCTACATGCACTGACAAGATACCGATTGATGTGAATGATGGTATAATCCAAGAATAGAAGTGAATAGACAGAATAGGATTCCTGGTATGATCATAAAATCTTCAGAAGTCTTTATGAAGTCTCTGGTATCCAGGTGAGATTATCAACAGAAGCAGGAATGTGATTCAAAAGGAAGTCAATATTCCAAAGCTTTGTAGGAAAAAGTTCTGCACCTTGATATACTGTGGAAAGAGACCATTTAGTAGTTTTTAGGTGCATTTTATAATCAATGTAAAGTTTTACTTCGATCCAATTTATTATGGATAAGATAAGGGTGAGGGCGGCATGGTGGTTTGGTGATTAGCACTGTTGCCTCACAGCAAGAAGGTCCTGGGTTCGATCCCCGGGTCACCCAGGGTGCCTTTCTGTGTGG